>CXYZ01003051.1:978658-1033487 GCA_900006705.1 Sonneratia caseolaris
CAACCCATTAAACCACCGGTCCGACCCATGAACCCATACCTTGACCGGTTCCTGGCCCGGTCCGGTTTTAAAAACTATGATTAGACAGTTGCAGAGAGTCATTGAGGGGTTGCGTGGAGTGACTGATGAGACCATAGTTTTTAAAATCGGACTGAGCCGAAAACCGGTATTGGTATAGATTCATGGGTTCATGAGTCAGACCGGGGGTTCAATGGGTTAAACCGTATGTTTAATAAATAATATTAATAATATAATATTACTAATAAATTTACATAATATCATAATTTAAATATGATTTATAACAAAAAATTATTAATATATCAATTATATTAAACAAAAGTTTAATATAAAATATAAATATAAGTCTAGTAAATAAAATATGTACATTATAATAGGTTTTTATTTTTTTTTTTTAATTTTAAGTCGGCCGGTTTTCTCATGAGTTCAATTAGATTTACCGGTCAAATTAGGAACCGGCTGGTTCAATTGGAATTTTTCTCTTTAAATGTGCAATTGGATTTTTTTAGGAATCGGACCGGATGAGTAGCCAATTCCTGGTCAAACCGACGGGCCCGATCCGGTTTTTAAAACTATGGATGAGACGATGAAGATCCTCCCAACATCCACAGGGCCGCGACAACTCGGGCACTGATTTTTCGCGAGCATAATTAGGAACAGCTAAGTCTCAAGACATTAGCATGTACTGTTGGATTTATCAAGGATCCACTGCATCATTTAATTAAAAGAATGACCCTGAAGTTTGCATAATTATCCGATAATTTATATTTTTAGAAAAATTGATCGGATCCCTTATGAATTCACTACCAAATTCAATACAGTACCTGTAAACAGTTATTGAAAGCGAATGATCAGGTCATATAACCACGCAAGAGCATACTCATCATTCTTAAAAATTTGATAAAAATTCAAGAGATGGATTAGATCTCCCCACCCGACTTTTGGCCGTGAATATTGGAACGGCATATATCTGGACTTAATGTCATCCCATAAAATGCCATGATTGCACAGCTTGAAGACAATAGGCAAGTGGACGGAGAATTGAAGTCCATCAGCAGACAAACTTTTCTTATAAAATTTTTTAACATGAAATTAAAAAGATTATAAATTTAATTTTTATTAATAAAATTAATTACATTTGTTATCATCTCATTTTTCTATTTTTTTATAACTCATAAACATACTACTTTACAAATAAATAATGGGCTGTTAAACGGTTAGGAGGAACATAATGAACAGATAATTACCTTAGCCAGCGGTAAATGACATGAAAAATAATTGTACCAAATCATGTCGTGATGAACAGTTGTTAGCTGAGGTCGTTGATGTGACATGTCGATGTCTTCATCGTAAGACTGAAAATATCTCCGGTGACGCTTGAGATGATTTGGTTGCACAAAGTCATGGCTTGATCCATGCAATCCCAAACTAATATTTACATATAGAATAAAAAATTAGGTGAATTTATATGTAATATTTAAATTAATTGATATGATATAATTTTATTTTAAATGTGATATTAGATTTATTCACGTGCCAAGGAAAGTGGATTTTTTTTTGGATAATTTAGGGAGATTTGTGACGCACCTCGGATAAATTAAATAATTCAATTAAAATTTTTATTACATTAGAGATTAAACAATTTTAAGAAAAACGATAAAGAAAATCCGAAGATGGGACCTCTTATTTAGCTCGCTAAAAAACTAAGCGCGTGACCACATTGTCTTTCATACACGTGGGCTAAATCGGATAATTTCGCGAGTATCCCAAACCGGAAGTGGCGCGTAGTCTCGACGCGCACCGAGGAGTTTCGTGTGGGTTCAGGCGAAAGTGGGCCCCGCAGATTTGTGAATCCCGGAGGAATTATTCCCTCTTCTTTCCCTTCGGAATCGGGAACTCTGAGTCGGTGCGAGATAGCTGGCAAGCAAGCTGGCGTGGCAGCTGCGGCCGTTGGGTCCGTTAAAGGCCAACGTCTCCTGCCACGTCACCCGCTAACGGACAAGCAAGCGGCAACCCCACCGGCCCAGCCCCCCAATTTAATTGCAGTCCCGCGTTGACGTGGCTCTGACAGTGTCGCAAATTTGACTTCTCCCGCCGAGTCCCAGCGTCATCCGTAACCGCTGAATGAGGAGAGAGAAAACGACTCGTCCGGATATTTATCACCTGAAAATTTGAATTCAATTAAAAAAATTTATGTGCATGAATTAATATTTCAAAAATACAATAAATTTAAATTATTAAGAACCGCATAAATCAAATAATTATGTATTTAATTATTATTTTTGAAAAAAAGGGAAAAAAAAACGACGCTTTATTAATGGGGTCCATCCCAACACTTACGGTCGCCTCCACAATCTTTCTAGATACGATGGTTCGCCATCATCCGGTCGTGCATATTGTAATTAGCATCATTATACGATGGGCCTACCCCCCAAAAAAACATTGAATTCAACACCGATTGAGTGTGCTCAAATTTCTCACCATCGATTGCTTCGATCCCACATCCCGATCACGATACTAGTGAATTCAATGATCCGATAACCCATCAGCCACGGCATCTTCTTACCTTATCGCAACAGTCCATCACTCTGTCCAGTCACATTCCGTATCCGGGGTCGAGAGCTTATTTCTCTTCTCCCTTTGGTACCCAAACAACCTTCTTTCCAACAGTTGTGCATTTTGTATTCTGGGGCACAGCTTGGCAAAGTTGGTGTCTGCAAAGCTCATCGGGACCTGGAAATGGGATTATTAGTTTAATTATCACCGCCAACTTTCAAATTTTAAATAGTTTAATTTTTTTCAAGTTACTAGGTATTTAATATTATCAATTAAATTAATTAATTGCGGTCTCGGATGCGGAGGAAACATCCTCCATCCTTCCTCCCCCATGTGACACGCTCACTCTGCCGAATTGGGGAATCGCATTCTGCCTTAACCCCTTCCCCCAATATAAATAAATAAATGCAATTAGTTGATTAATTAGGCACTAATCATTGTCATTATTTTATGGTTCCGTAGTAGGAGTACTAAAAAAGAGGTACACCTAACCAAAGACCCGGTACAAACAGCATCGCCCTTGAATTGGAGAGATTTGAAGCCCTTAAGTTCGACGATTGATAATTATACTCTACATAACTTTTTTTATTTTTTCAAGTCTCTTATACGAGTTAAGGGATTTCTTTATGATAGAAAAAAATACGATTTTTCACAAAATGACTGAAACTAAGACAATCAATTGTACCCATCGAGTGATCACACAAAAGAGGGGAGATGGGCATAATTGAGAGAATCCTATGCCTAAATTTGCTGCATAAAGGCAATGCAAGCCAGAAGCATACCCCCAACTTGTAGCCGTTCTGTATTATATATATATATATATATATGTAATTCAAATAAATTATTATTAACCACTAATTAATTGCTCCTAGCTAAGCTACAAATGTGAATCAATTGGCTAAATGCTCCACCCAGGAGGTGTTTGTTCTGATTGGTAAAGAGTTTTCATTGCATTTTATCATTAATTGCAACTTCACAATGGTTACTTTTTTCGCACGTACTCTTCACTATCTAAACTTTGAGTGACCATGTTTAATATAAGTCTGAGTTCCGTCGGTCCGCTTGAAAATAAATTCCTGCAAGTATCGATCCTCTTAAATTTACAATTTTTAAATATCGGATACTTTTATCTCATCCACCTTTTTTTTTCCTCCTATTTTGACCATTAGCCCTTAGTTTTCAATTCTATCTTGATTTCTTTTTCCCAACACTTGTGACAAGACACGCGAAGAACAAACAGATATGCTCCTAAGTGAATATGTTTGCTTAGCATCGAGGTAAACATCGTGTGCCGCCACGGTCCTATCTCACACATGAAGCACTCAAGAAAGTGAGTGAGTGTGGCATTTTCTTTAAAAATAAGATACTAAAAGAAAAGGAAAATATATATATTATATTTGAATTGAATATCATAATCAATCGATTTAAATTTTGAAATGATTGTAAATAGATATTTTTAAAGATTCACCGCAAAATCTCGATGATCAGATCCAACGTGGTGTTGCACCGGTGATGGAGGGATAAAGAAGGGGAGGGGGTGTGGGGGAAGAAATAGTAAATAATTCACCAATAATAGCTTTTAAAGAAATGAGAGGGGGGAGAAGAAAGGAGCTGTCGGGTTGGGCAGTGAAAAAGAGGAACCCTCTCGGAGGCCCGCACACGTGCGGGGGACGGGACGTCACGTGATACCCTATTAACCCCAATTAAAAAAAGGAAAAAAAAAAAGAAGGAAAGGAAAGAAAACGTGCCGGTACGGCTAAAGGACAGCGTTAGGTGCGGCCTCGGCACGTGCGACCTCCCTACTACTTACTGTACCTGTTAGTAGTGTCCTCCGGCTCTCCCCAGGCTGTTTTTTATTTTTTATTTTATTTTTTAAAAAAAGTTTAGATAAATCCTAAATGGAAGAATAAATACATAAATAAATTAATGTTGTTGAATTAGGCCCCAAAAAGGAAAAAGAAAAAAGAGGGAATAAGGGAATCATGGCGAGTGCTGTGCTAAAATTGTCCCCCGACCCTTAAGAGGTGCGGGCGAGAGAAGCTGACAAAATTGGTTAGATGTCAAATTGCACTTTGCAATCAGGCAATTACATGGACAAGCGTGCATGCATGCATTCATGGAGGTGGGAAAAACTGAGTGGAATACAACCCAGCCCACTCCCTGGAACATATAATCCGAAATACCAATTATCAGAGAAACAGCTTTACACTACTGATGGAGAGGTGGGGGGGGTGTTGTGAGGGATGATCAATCATCGGATTAGATGAGGTGGCAAACCTGCTTTTCTATGCACCGGTCTCATGGATTCTCTATGTTTTTTTTTGTTTTTTCAAAACCCATTGGTTTGATTAAAAGTGGAACGATATGAGCCGGGATGGATCCGGAAAACTCATCCAAAGGAGTGAAACTCATCGTATAAGAGTTTAAAATCGAGTGTAGAAGTACGGAATAAGATAATCGAATAAAATGTTAATAAAAATAAATAAAATTTATATAATACTCCAATGATTGTATCAAATTTAAGGGTGATGGCTCCGGCCGCATTCCCCATCCTCAAAAGTCACACCCATATTTGCTTATACAAAATCATATGAAGAATTAGTTTATTGATGGAAAAAAAAGTTTTTTTTTTACTGTAAAGAGAATACGAATTAAATAAATATGTTCTCCGAGTCAGGATCAATGAATTTGGCCGCAGAAGTACGACTAAGAAAGAGATGGAAAAGAGAAATGGAAACAGATATCGGAAGGGCAATGCAAAGTATCCCAAAGGGAATTTTATTTGAAAAAAAGAGTGGGTGGGGGGTGGGGTGGCGTGGGTGGGTTGGATGGAAAACCGAAACGGCAAACGCCCCCAAAATATCGGAGGATGGAAAAAAAACAGTTTTCCGGTTGGTTATTCACAGCGGAGGGCCAGACAGGAGCCGAACTTCCATCACTTTGCCAGAAGAGAGAGAGAGAGAAATAACCGTATTTCCACTTTACTTCTCCACCCCGCAAGATTAAATTTGAATTAATTCAAATTATATATATATTTTTACGAAAGAGTGGGAAATAGTTGTGAGAGTGTATATGATACAGTGAACTCGATACTTAATATTCATTAATAATTTGACTTATCTGAGTATTTAATTTTTTTTAAANAGTTGTGAGAGTGTATATGATACAGTGAACTCAATACTTATTATTCATTCATAATTTGACTTATCTGTGTATTTAATTTTTTTTTAATCCAAAGAAAAATAATTATAAAATCTATCTCCATATTCTACGATCGTTCCNTTTTAATCCAAAGAAAAATAATTATAAAATCTATCTGCATATACTACGATCGTTTCTTGCGCGATGAATTCGCTGTGAATAGTAGGTACTGGAGAAGGGTGGAGTCGGCCAGGGCTCGACTGACACGTGGCAGTAAGAGGATGGACGTTAGAAAGTCGGGGGTGGAGTGACAGGCTGGACTGACAAAGTAGCAGAGAGAGAGAGAGATGTTCAGTACCGTTCGTCCTCCAATTCTGTCCTTTTCTTTGTCGTCTTGCGAACAATCTCCGTGCCGTCCTTTTCTTAATAATTAATTAATATAAATTAGTTGGCGCAATTCGTGATCTTAATTTTTAAATTAAAATTTATTTTTTATTCGAATAAATAAATAAATTTACGATCCTCGGTACGCACGTAGCGAGCAAAAGAAGTGCGTTTAATGTGGCACACAGCCCGCGTCCTTCAAGGTCATGGATGGGAGACCACTCGAAAATCTTCCAGTTGTAACATTAATTCTTATGCCCAATTTCACCGTCTCCTATTTCTAACCATAGTAAATACCGAGCCTTTCAAAGTTGTATTTAGACCATTCAAACCCCTTTACTTTTCTATTTAATCACGCCAAACATGATAAAAAATCGAGTCTTGCACATGAATGATGCAAAAAAGAGTTCCTCCTTACCATTTCTGGTACGGGAAGAGGTAATTCTTAATAATACCATAAATTAATAAAAACAAATTAATTTTTTTACTTATATTCCAGGTATGATCAATAAAATAACTTTGACTAAATGCAAATTCATCTTCCTCCGGTGAACAAAATTTTTGTAATTATAATTTTTTGTTTATAAAATTTTAAGTCAAAATAATATTTAAATGAAAAAATAATGCCAATTAAATGTGCCATGTTGTACGGAATAATAGTAATAATAATAATATATTCAATAATGAAGGAATATTATACGGTCGGTCCACTCCATTGGTCTAGAAAATATCTCAGCAGTCCAACTTTTGACATAATTTGGCTTCAAAAGGGCATGAAGAAAAGGCAAAAAAAAAGGCATAAATAAGGAAAAAAGATGGAGAATTGGAGTACAGGCTGGCTGGTCAAAGTGGGATCCAACCCCCCAAAGACCGTACAACTCCCTCCCTCCCTCTCCCCCTCTCTCTCTCTCTCTCTCCGTGTCACTCTAACGTCCATAACGGTCGTTAGTTTAATTCTGCTTTTGATTTATCTACTTTTTTTCATAGGATTTTAAACGCTCCTCCTGTCGTGTCACGCACCGCTTTCCAATTTCGAATTAACGGCCCACTGATAACGCTGGGGATTGGGGAGGAAAAAAAATTCAAAATTGATGTTCCTGGAAGGAGGCGGAAGTGTATGAATTAAAATTTTCAGTGATCATATAATTAATTTAAATTTAAAATCAATGAGTTATATAATTTTTTAAATTTATAAAATTTATNCACAGGAAAAGCCCTGAATCCATCACAATTACGTATTTTGACTGCTAAATGCTTCCTCCTCTCTCTCATTTTTTTGAACTTAGGTAAGATTGAAAATAAAGAAATAACTGTGTCGGACAAATTCGATCGTGATGGAGAGATTATGAGACCACGGTTCGAACTTTGATGTCTGGCACCAGTTAAGACGACATCTTAAATCGTGGGGAGACGTGGGGGGAAAACTACGGGGTGCGAGCCATACATGATCACAGCTCATATATTCTTGAAAGGGAATTGTGATGACTCCCCTACCAACGAAAAAAAGAAGAAAAAGAACAGATGAAGAATATGGTCTTTTTTTTTCCTTTTTTTACTATATTTAAAAATCAAATAAAATTTTTGGAATTATAAATTCTCTTTCTGAAGCTCAAGTTGTTATTAAGAAATTTAATGAATCCTATTAATCTAAATTCAATATATATTTATTTTAATAAATAATAAAATTATATTAATTATAAAATTTTCTATTAAGAAAAAATGTTAATTATTATCCTTTTTCATTTAAAGAAATAAATAAATCTATTGGCTTTTTCCATTGTGGAAAAAATGAACGGGGAAGGCGTGCCATAATTGTGGGCCAAAAATAAAAATATTTTATTTTTTTTGAACGAAGTACTTGTAAGCTGAGTGGCACGAGGAGGCGACGCGTGTCCCAGTGACAGCTGTACTCCTAGTAACTGCCCCCCCGCCCCTTTGCCCGGAAGAATCCCACTTACACCGCCTAAAACCGGTAAACTAACCGGATATCACCGGTCGGCTCCTCCGCCATCAGTCCCCGGTTCCTCTCTCATATATATACCCCCCCTTCATCTCCGTCCCCTCTCTCTTCCTCATACCAGACGGCGAGGCTACCTGCCTCCTACACAGCCACCAACATGTTCTCCTCATCCTCGTCGACACCTTGATTGGCTTTCAGAGTCGAACGATCGGATCGCCGGATTATTTGAATCGGTCCCGTTTATCTATGCTTCCGCTGGCTATGGCCTCTTCGAAGGATGTGGATCGGATCAAGGGGCCGTGGAGCCCGGAGGAAGACGAGTCTCTTCAGCGGCTGGTGCAGACTTACGGGCCGCGGAACTGGTCCCTCATCAGCAAGTCGATCCCTGGTCGGTCGGGGAAATCCTGCCGCCTTCGTTGGTGCAACCAGCTGTCCCCACAGGTGGAGCACCGCCCCTTCACGGCGAAGGAGGACGCGGCCATCATCAACGCCCATGCCAAGTTTGGGAACAAGTGGGCTACCATCGCTCGACTCCTCAATGGCCGGACCGACAACGCCGTCAAGAACCACTGGAACTCCACCCTCAAACGAAAGTGCTCTTCTTCTTTGGCCGAGGGGCCCAACGTCTATGAGGCGGAGCTGCCGCAGCAGCCCCTGAAGCGCTCAGCCAGCCTAGGAGCTGCCGTCGTCGCCTCGGATCTGTTCCCCAACCCTAGCAGCCCTTCCGGATCCGACCTCAGCGACTCGGGTCTGGGTGTGTCCTCTCCTCATGTCTTTCGCCCAGTAGCGAGAACAGGATCGATGATCCCACCCGATCCGGCGCCGATCCAACACGTGGAGGTTGCAGCTCCACCTGCCGTCTTCGACCCACCCACCTCCCTCAGTCTCTCGCTGCCCGGATCCGACCCCAGCGAAGGGCTGATCCGACCATCTTCGGGCCCGGGATCCGAACCTGCTCCACAGCCGAACCAGGCCGCCCCAGGGCAGACCGGCCACAGGTACAGCGTGTCAGCGGACGGGTTCGAGAAGCAGTTCTTCAGCGCGAAGTTAATGGCCGTGATGCAGGAGATGATAAGGAAGGAGGTTAGAAGCTACATGAGTGGGGTGCAGCACCAGCAGCAGATCGGAGGAACGCTGCAGTGAAACGTATTGGGGTCAGCAGGATGGATTAGGCATCGTGTTAGGGATGGACGATCATCGGCCTCTTGATGATCGATGCAACAGCAATGACCACCGGGCTTAGCTGAGTTGACTCGCAGGGAAGAGTGACTAAGTTGAGAGGCTTGAGAGAGAGAGAGAGCTCAAGAAAAATGGGACCGAAGGAACCGGAAATATCTTTTTTTTAAAAAGGAAGAAAAAAAAAGTGAAAAATGGGTGGCCATGTTCAGTTCACTGTTATTCGTTTTATCTTTCTAAATTTCGCAGATGGTGGTAAGATGATGGCCTTGGACCAAGGTTTCCATAAATGAGGGCCAAACAGCGGTGAGGTGGTTCGGACTGGAAAATGAACCAATTCTAATCAACCCCCCGTAATGGATATTATGCAGTGTTGCCGGCGAGATATAATTCGATCTCGGGTGTTTTCAGACAGTGGCCCAAGGAAAAGAAAAAACGAACTACGAATAAGTTGAGGCGGTCGAGTGGCATCGGGAAACGGGGGGGCGTTGTGGGCTCTGCTGTGTCGTGCTCGACAGGGAAGGAAGAGGGAGGATGCAACCAAAAGAAGATTTTAAGTGGGGGGGTGCGGGTTAGTTAGTTTAGTTAATTGTCCTAGTGTTTTTCTTAATGAAGCCGCCATTGAAAGCTATAGCTACACTGCGACTTGGCGACAAATATGGAACAGAGGTGAGGAGGGTGACTTGAGACGCAGTGATGATGATGGCAATCTTTGATTTAAGATATACAATGGTCTTTGGATTCCATCGTCATTTGTAGTATTCTTCATTTACTGAAGGAAAAGAAGCAGCAAAATACATCGACCATACCCAGGCAGGCTGACATTGGCCCAAGAGGGTCTTGAAATGTGCGGCGGCTGTAACAAGCAAGCAAACTATTTCGTCAAGACATAAAACTGAGACACTTCTTATGTAAGAGTCAGACAGACATCTGAGAATGTGATTTAGTTGTGAACGCCCGTGGTGTGTTAGGCAGTCTTTTTGAGTACAAGAAGCATCTCATTAGCTGAGGTTATCTCGTCGCACCCCCAAAAAAACACCCAAGACCCGAGAGCAATCTCAGAAAACAAGATGGGAGAACAGACAATCAGACAGGAGTTATCTACGTACACGCTGTCAAAAGAGAGCCGTCCGTCCGTCATCATTCAGCTGCTTTCTTGTTCGTCGTGCTTGTCTCGATTTCTTCGGGGACTTGATAGGCGGAGAGAAAGAAGGTGCTCTGGTTCTTCTGCATAAACCTGCATGACCGACCAAAGGTTTTATTTATGCTTGAATAATGACACTAGGCATAAGACCCGGGAAAGAGACAACACTAACCCGATACGGCAAAATATATAAATTGAGAGGAGGAATTTCCAAATACCTAAGAAAGTCAACAAGGTTCTGCTGCAGCTCAGTCAGAGTCTCTTCTTCTATATTCACATGGAACAACAGCTCGGGCAGCTTAACTGCAGAAGCAAAGGAAATACAGAGAGTCAGCGGCGCAGGAGTGAAGAAGCACCTAGAACTAGAATTTAGGAAGCACATATATATATATATATATCTGAGGAAAACACGTACCAAAGAGACGTAAGAGATGTTCAGCACCATACACGGATGAGGGAAGCACTTGGTCTCCAATTGCTTCTTCATACTGCTGACGCTCGCTTTTGTACAGAAGCATGAGAGGTAGAGCTTTATCAAAATAACTGCGCAACCCTTGCATGATTTCTTTGACTGGCTCAGCTCTGCATTGACTAGACAACCAAGTAAACCGATTTTAAGCATTTATTTGCATCTTCATGAAAAGAAAATAATCGGGTACATAATGTTAAGAGTTACATTCTTGACTTACGATCCCTCTTTCTTCAATCTGTAATCAACGTACTTCTGCAGTATTTCTTCCACATTTGGACTACGTGGAAGTTTGACAAGCTGCAGAATAGATGAGTTGCATCATTTACCTAAAAGAAAAAAAAAATGAAGTTTTCCATGCAAAGGAAGAACAAAGGGGACACAGAATCAGAGTTGATTATGATTATTACCTTGCCAAGATGAGTGATAAATTCACAGTCATCAATCAGCTGTTTCTTTAACGTTGTAGGGATATGAATGTTCACAAGCTTTTCTGCTGGTAATGCGTCCTTTTCCTAGCAATATACAGATAAAGGAGAACAAGAGCATCTGCATTAGAATATTTTCACTATAATATCTTCCACTCATCAAAGTTTGGAGAAGAGGAGGGTTGTACCTTAACGACAGAGTTGCTCTTCCGCTTCTTGCCTCTTGGTACTGCAGATAGACACATTAGCAGCTTACCAGAAATAACATAAAAATTTTCACGAAACGTACCAAAATATTTTCAAAATATACTTCTCGAACCAGAGATAAGAGTCCACTATTTAGAGAGGGAGGGAGAGGGAGAACTTTATCAATTCAGGATTTTGCAGAATACTCCATCTGCTGAGTAAAGTCTGAATCTAATTTGCCAGCGTGACCATAAGACTATTGCTTTGGATCTGAACTTGAGCAATACTATTCTATAAAGAATACAGTGTAACAATGACATGGACCATGTAAAACTTTGACGAGTAATAACGATGTGAAACAAAAGTATAATCATCAGACCACCACAAATGAGTGCAACCAATGCTTGGAGAACGGGCCGCCAGCTGAAATGAACAAGATGAAGAATCTTACCATTAGAACTCTTTGGCTTCACCTGTGAACCACGCCCTACTCTCGTATTCTTTTCTACTCCATATTTTTTGTTGTTAGCTTGCTGTTTCTGGATATTCTCTTCAGTATGCTTCAGAAGACGATCCACACCAACCCACTCATCCCAGCTGTTGAGTGAAGGGCAGGACATAACAATTTTAAAACAACATCACAGTATGTAATATGGTACATGAATCCCATGAGAATAAATTCTCATATACTACGAAAATAGAACACGTAGAAGTATAGGACGCTTGTACAAGAATTCGAAACCCAACAGATTATAATCGCCACACATGGAAGAGAAACACACCTCTTGTTCCAACCCTGCAAGGGAGGGTCACAAATTTTTAGTGATCAAGATATCCTTACAGAAATTAATGTCAATTAAGTTCTTACTGATATTTTAGGGGTGTGACCTAGTATTTGAATGAGAAATAATACAAAGCGAATACTTACAAGGTAATGAATGTTATATCTCCATTGTCTCTGTTGGTAATCGACTTTCCTCACCTTACAAATAGGAGAAAGAATGTTAGCATAAATGAAAATAGTAAAACCAAACAAACAATAGAGAGAGAGCACATAAAGCGGCAGAGATTAGCAGATAAGGTTAGGGAAAGCACAGATTTTGCAGCTAGATCACAATACTGCCCGGAAATATTATAACATGATCACACGAATTACATCATCTGCTGGCCCAACTTGATATAATTGGATGGACTCTTTAAAAAGGCACAGCATTTTTTTTTAATCAAACATTTGATGTCTGCCCCAAATCTATTTCTTACCTTGCTCGCGGTAGCAACAACACACAACTGTTGAGGCAAACACTCTAGCCAGTACAAAAATCTCATGGTGATCATGGCCGTCTGAGATTGAGTTGTTACAAGGAAACTTCTCTAGCTAATGATCATCACAAAATCCTGTATTATCACCCAAAAGGGGCACGATACTCGTTTTAGCAGAGAATCAAGAGGAGAAAGCCCTCTCTTGTCTCCAGTTCTGAAATGGTGCGACTCTGTTTAAGTAGATCCTCCCCATGAATGCTCAGGAAATTCGTCACACATAAGTTTCATGCTACAAGAGCGGTCGACTCCACTCATAATTTGAGCAGAGCAACCACCGATTCCTTCTTTCCCATATCAACTAGGAACCTCTTTACAACTAAAAATCTCCAACTTTGACAATATCTACTTCCGAGAAGTTTTACATAATCGCCGAATTAGTCCATCCCACTGAAGCAAGCAAACAAGAAAATGGCGAAAAGGGCAAAAAGGGAGAGGGAGAAAAGGGGGACTTGAGTACCTTAGCCTCGTAGATTTGGCAGTTGTGGAAAGCCAGGACCTTCTCCCCTTCAGCGAAGGGGCTAGAGTCAAGGTCCGGAGGGGACTCGTCGTCCCTGTCGGCGTCGCTGCCGGACTTGGTGGTGGCAGTGCCGCTGGATTCGGTGGCCGACTCGTCATCCGATCCGGCCACGGAGTTGCCCGCCATCGTATGAGGAAATCAATTTGTTTGGGTGGCGGTGGGGGAAGAGAGAGGGGAGAGAGATAGAGAGAGAGAGAGAGATCTGAGGAGGTTTATCAGAGGGTTGCGATGCGCTGCGACGATGAGAACGAGAAAGCCGACCGAACCGAATCACACCGGTCGAGTAACCGGAGAAGTTAAAAAACAAAAAAAGAAAAACCGTTACAATGCTTCAAATCCCCCGATTTTTGCTCTGTTTATCTGCCGCCAATTTCCGATGGCTCGCTCGGGAACATTCTCGGCGAGTAATACACAATAATTCTGTCTCATAAAAATTGAATTCTAAATGCATCTCGTGCAGCAAAGTCGTGTGAATCCTTAGCGATCCTGGTAAATAATCGAGTTAGAATTCACATCTTGGTACAAATTAGAATGATTGGTATTAGGTCTATTATTTTATTTTTTTCAATTTTTTTACCAAAATTGAGATAATAGAGTTATAAAAGGAACATATAATATTTCATCATTTCTTGTGTAATTATATTTTACGATAATTTAGTTTGTGGTGAATATTTCCGTAGGTTTTCAAGACGAACATAAAACAAAAAACAAAAAACATAACAGTTTCCTCCATCCACTCTTAATATTTTATTTTTAAAAAACTCACTATATTCCGATTTATTATTTTTCACACCGAACTTGCATTTTATGCGAAAATGGGCAGTAATTTACGCTTTTCGTCGTTTAGTATTCTTCATTGACGAACTACACCGTTGAATTGTCCGTCCATGTCTCCACGACTTTCGAAAGTTCTTTTAAATTAATCATGAACTCCGGTCGGGATCGGATTAAACCTTCATGGCGGTCACCGGACCGGACCGGCCGTACGTCGTCAGAAATTTCACGGATCTAGGAAGGGGTGGGAAAAAGCATTAAAAGATACGAGAGATATTGCTCAATGCTGAAACCTTGGATTTAGCAAATTGATGGCAGTGAACATGGCACGGAACGTCAGACTTGCATTGTGTCTAACGAGACTAAGAGCAACATGGTCATACGATGTTCCCAAGCAAGCCACAGAATCATTTTCGAATATTTATGCTATTTACATGATTCAGATATGAGTAAATTAGCATTAGCCGGATAACGATATTATTATGTTGAAATAAACTTCATTCCAGGAATACTAATGCCCAAGAACAGCTCGGAGACTCTCTCCGCTGCGACAGTCCCATTTTACTACAGCTGACACAATCCGCTGTGAGAAACTCTTCGCTAAAGAAACATCGAGATGAAGAATGATTATTGACTCTCCCCCCATGACATCTTAATTACGTGAATACAACATCCAATAAAGCAATGAAACAATAATAGTATCGCGATCGAGCAAGATGTGCAGCTGCTCCGTCCCCACCACACGGCGTAGGATGATGGGTCATCGGGGCTAGCTAGTGCCCTTCGCCGGGGCTGGGGCCGGAGTTAGTGAAGTAGGTGGTGAAGCTGTGGCCCTTCCCTNTATTATTATGTTGAAATAAACTTCATTCCAGGAATACTAATGCCCAAGAACAGCTCGGAGACTCTCTCCGCTGCGACAGTCCCATTTTACTACAGCTGACACAATCCGCTGTGAGAAACTCTTCGCTAAAGAAACATCGAGATGAAGAATGATTATTGACTCTCCCCCCATGACATCTTAATTACGTGAATACAACATCCAATAAAGCAATGAAACAATAATAGTATCGCGATCGAGCAAGATGTGCAGCTGCTCCGTCCCCACCACACGGCGTAGGATGATGGGTCATCGGGGCTAGCTAGTGCCCTTCGCCGGGGCTGGGGCCGGAGTTAGTGAAGTAGGTGGTGAAGCTGTGGCCCTTCCCTCCTGAGCTAGGGCCGCCGCTCTTGATGGCCTGCAAGTAGAGCCCGTCGATGAGGGCCTCGAGCCCTCTCGTCAACGGGCTGCCGCTGCCGCTGCCGCCGCCGCCGCCACCGCCGCAGCCAGGCCTCAGGGGCCGAGCCTCGGAGGCCTGAAAAGCCACGGAGCTCGCGATGGCCAGGGCAATGAGGACGCAGAAGCCGAGGCTCAAGATTCCACTGCTTGCCATTTCTTGGGCAATGAACGATAACTAGTGCAGAAGGATTTCCTGATTCTAAGAATGGAAGACGATCGAAAGTGAATAAGATTTGAGTTGATGGAATCGTAAGACGCGGAGGAGTGAATATTTATGGGCGAGGCTGCCGTCACTTGGGAAATCAAACGGCGTCGTCTTGGACATGGAAAATAGAAACCAATGGACACGTGGCGGCGGCGCATTGGGACACGGAGACGGAGAGTCGAGGCCGCCGCCGCCCCGGCGACTGCTGAAGCACGCCTTCGATGGGAAGTTGGACTAGTGGAAGAACGAAGGTCACCAGTGAGTCCACGAGCAGAAACCTCGTGGAAACCCTCCTCAGCCATGCATGGCAGGTAGAAGAGAAAGACCACTTATTCTTGACCATGTCATCTCACACGAAGAAATTTCAAATAATCTTTTATTTAGATAAAAATTCTGATCCATTATCATGAATTTCACTCATTAATTAAACTTAGACTCAACTTGAAACTTAACTAAAAAAAAAAAAGCAGACATCGAACTATCTAATTGGTCGAATTTTCCTGGTGATCTTTCCTAACTTTCGAGGGCGATGAGGTGGCGAAAAACTGAGGACCAAAAGTAGGGGTGGGGTTTGAACATTTTGTGGTTGGGTCCTCTTCTTTCGGCTCCGTTCTGTCGTCTTGGCTTCCGTGCAGTGAGTGCTCTTTGCTGGTGTCGAGCCCACTAATGGCCAGCGCAATAATCTGTTTTTTAGTAACATTCCAGCCACCCGACCTGACGGGTTTCAGGATATTATGAACTCAGATGGGAACGTTTCATATCGAACAACTATATCGAAAGCATGAATCGGTTTTCACATGTAATGATACTTTTTTTTTCCCGAACATATGTGTAAAACGAAAAACTGCACCGACTGCCATGTGCTTTCTTTGAAGAGGCCGAAATTTTCATTATGATTCGGCTGAGGCGGTATAACTCTGATGAGGATGCACCGGTTCGATTTTTCCTGTTCGACCATTGTACCCTATGGAATTCAAACTCCCGAGCTGGTCAAATGCAATGTTCTCTGGCCGAAGGTGGGGGTGGGGGGAATGATCGATTTTCTATGGAAATGGCAGGCAAGGGAATGGCAGAGGGCACGTTAAGGAGCAAAATGTGAAATGTGCAGAGATCGTACGGCAAGGAAAATTCCTAGAATTTTCTAGGTTGGAAAAAAATAATAAGGAACATGACTCGATGCAGACGGTATCCGCAAGATTTCAACAATTTTGGTCAGATTGATGCGAATGCCTGAGAACACATTTGGTCAGACTGGCGCTCTAGGACGCCTAGTCAAAGAAGAATTTCTGCGATGCCCAATTGAGTCCAATTGGACGATGGTTGCTTATTTCCTCCCTCCGCCATCAAAAAAGTACAGATGCGCAGTCGATTGCACTCTCGGCCAGAAGAGAGAATGGCACCGTGCAGCTATCGTCCCACTCAACCCCTCGGGCTCCATCTAATAAAATAGAGCGTGCGTACAATTACTTACCGAGTAATTGACAAAGTCGTAGGTTCGCTTCTTTCCGCGTAGTAGACTTTGGTGAGGGTTCCCCGTCCTTAACTTGGACAATTGGATCAATTTTAGCCATTAGTCTCATTTATGATCTCGGAAAATAAAATAAAATTCGGGCCAAGGTGTATCTGACGTTTAATGCGAGCACGAGCAATTTGAAAAATGTCTACCCTTTTGTCGCACGCGAGTTTATAAATCAACATGTCCGCAATTTCACGTGGACAATTCACTTATATATATACATATATATATGTATGTACGCGTGAATACTGAGTATTAGTTTTTTTTAATTATTATTACAGAGTGGATCCCTACTATAAAATGTAATAGGAGAATAGGAGAATAAAAATGTATAAATATTTTTATAATAAAATTATATTTATAATATTTTAATTATTATACTAATAATAATCATACGGACTAAATCTCACTTATCCAATATAGTAATTAACCGTATACTGCATAATACTAAAAGAACAGCAGATATTGTGGGGGGTTAGTCTGGAAATGTGACTAATAAAAAAAAATTTGTATTGCTCCTCCTAACTGTAGTAAGGAGTCTCGACCTATCGGAATAGTGGGTAACATTCTAGAAAAAGCCGTTTGGGTTTCGGATACCGGCGACGTTAGATTCCTTCCGGTGATTTATCGAGTGAGTGCCAATTTTCTGATTTTTTGCTCGAAGCGTTGGAAGCGTGTGTGTAAGCTAATTCAGACGTCACCCGAGGGCTAACGAGCAGGAGTTGTAACATCGAATGCTTGGAAATTGCCATGGGGATTGAATTCTGGCGGGCGATAACTGAGAAAGGATAGAAACTTCAAAGAACAATCCGCAATTATCCTTAACATTGAGGACGTAGACAGTGTGTACCTGTTTTTCGGGATTTCTACATCTTAGATTCATTCTTTACTTGGATTTGTGCCGGGCGGCTCTGTACTCATCCACTTGTGATCAATGAGGACAGGATTGAGGGAGACAATTTACATTTTTTCAAACTTTATAATATGGGCCTCTGAACTTTGAGTTTCTTGTATTTACTCGGTTTGACTCAAGTTGTTCTGCCCATATGCACCGAGCAAGACTCGTCGCATGGTAAGCCTTAAAGAGGTTTCTCGTTTCTCTCTCTCTCTCTCTCTTTTGTGGCAGCAACCCACGACCAAGGTGATTAGGCACTTGAGACACGATTGCTGGTGACCCATACACCGGTCCTCTTGGAGTGCTATTGCTGAGGTGTTGAGGGCCTCGAAGCCTGACCAAACCAGACTCAATCGAGTCTTCTGTAGATCACAGGTCATTGATATTACATAGGTCCAGTCTAGCAGATGACTAGTGCAACGTCCAGAAATTCTCAGAGCCAGCATCTGTTATATTCTCCATCGTCGACAAACATCTCCAAACATTACGAACATTTGCTCCAACCTTCAGTTGTGTTAGAGCGAGAGCGGACAGACCCCATGAACAAGTAAAGGACTCTCCAGGCTATCTAAGGAGCTCGCGCTAATCTCTCGTCAGATTATAAGCTTCACATCAACGAAACAAGGGAGGTGGAAGAAAAGAAGGGGACATTTAGGGGCTGGAGCTGACTAGCACCCCAGCTGGAAGAACCGCAGGGTCCCGGCCTGCAAATCCAAAAAAGCTCAAATGGGCAAATCTTGGACGAGCCTAATGACTGATCCAAGATGCACGAAGACACAGAGCCCAAAAGAAGAAAGATTCTATTGAAGTCCCATGGAGTGGGGAAGAAGAGAGAGGCAAATCCAGCACAGGAATGAAATGTCATGAGCTAACACTGCACCTCCACATGTAAGTCAAGCCCTGTAACAGGGCCATCAATACGACAGCAGGCTCCTGCAGACCGTATCAATTAGTAAGAAACTCGATTCACTCTGTATCTCCAAATCAAAACAAAGAGCCAAACCCCAACAGCAACCAAAAACAACAGATCCAGACATTAATTCCACCCTGTACAAGTTTTGGTCCCGTCTCTTTGTGCTCATTCACAGAGAAGAGAATAACAGCATCTATAACTCCATTTCAACAAAACCAAGGTACTGCCATTACAGCAGCCTGCCGTTTTGTCCAACGGACTGCAATTCCCTGAATTTTGCCAACATGAGAATGAGATTAACGACATGATCACAGCTTATACGTGGCAAAGGCACTGATTAATCAACAGTCATGTTTTACAAGGATTCAATCGTCATCACTCATACCGCTAAATTACATGGAATGCGAAGAAATACCAGATCTTTACTTTACTGACATACCCAGATAAAAACAAAAACAGAAAAGATGGAGGGAAAATCAATACCCACTAGAAGAAAAGAAACACCGGAGCCAGAAAGATTGAAAATTGGAGCGTAGTTGGTACATTGATTTGACGAAAACCTAATCCACTATCTGCCCCGGCTGCTAAAATTCATCTTCTCGTAGTACCTAATCGAGAGCAGGGAGAGGGAAAGGTGGACCTCGTCCTTGCCCCACCTCGCTGGAGGCTTGGCGCCGACCATCGTGGGGAACGGTGCGGGGGCAGTGGGCCAGGCTGAGCTGGAGGTGGAGGAGGCGGCCGTCTTGGGTTTGGAAAGGGGCAATAGGTAGACGGAGTGGAGACGGCGGAAGCCACCAAGGGCAAGGACGACAGATCTCAGCTGCTGGTTTCCGCAGCCAATGTTGGCCCATTGGCGGGTACAGATCAGCTCCCAGAGCCGCTCGTCCTGGGCCGTCCGGTGCCAGAGCTTGCTCACGCAGGACGCCAAAGCGAGTGTCCGGGCATCCACGTGCTTCAGAACCTCGAACAGCAGGTTCTCATCGAGGTTCTGCATCACCCCAGCTCCGCCTCCCCCTTCCTCCTCTTCGTCTACGCCCCGCTCGATCCTTATCTTCTTCATCTTCGAATCTTCCCCGTGGATCGTACGCTTCATCGGGACAAACCTCAGGAAATAGATGTGGGGGAAGACTTCTGCGAAGAAGCGGATTGGATCGGTGGTGGAGGAAAGAAGACTTAAGGGAGGAAGACACAGGAGAAGCACATGATTTGATGGTGGGGGAATAGGCTTCGAAGACGACAAGGGGGTGAAATGAATGCGCTTCGATGCTCTCTAAATTGACGATCTTGTCCTCCATCGTTGGCCTTAATTTTTAATGTTATCTCCGTTTTTTTCCTTCAATTTCCCCTTTTATTTTTTCGACTTAATAAAATAGGTAAAGTGGAGAATAAATTAGTAAGAAAATTTTATAATAAAAATTAAATTTATAATATTTTTATTATTAAATTAAAAATAATAATACTATATTAAATATTTTTCTTCACATTTTTTATTTTAATATTGACTGAATTAACTAATATTTTTATTATAAATTTAAATCCACAATTCCCCTTTTCTTTCCTACCACGAAAGAATATCAACTAAATTCTCCAATATTCTCTCTCTTTCTCTCTCTTTTTACTGTGTGATATTATTATGGGGGCTTACTGTTTTATTTTTTGTAATTTCCTTATTACAATGTTGGATTTTTGTCCCCATTTACTACCAAAAAAGATATTCAAGTTTATTTTGCCAATAATGCCAAAATCTGGGTTACTTTTTGCACTATTGGATTATTAGTGACAGGTCCATCACTATTAGTATTTACCATTATTGTGTTGTGTGTTGTTTGGTTCTGTGGGAACAGTCAAAACAACTGGCCTATCCAGAGGACTGGGTATGAGCCCTTAATAAATGCTTTTTTTTCTTTTCACACATTACACTAAAAATCTTAATATTCGTAATTTTACATATAATAATAAATTTTAATATATACATTGAATAATTTATTATATTTTAAGGTATAATTACTAAATCCATTTTAAAATACTTATAAAAAACATGTTAGTTCACTGTTTTGCAGTTAACTAACTTTGGAATGAGAACCTTGAGATTAAACCCAAAAAAAAAAATCACTCTAAATGGGGGTATTAAGAACCTCTATAATTAGATGTCAGTCAAGATCTAAATCTCATGTCTCAGATGATCATGATCAAAACTGTGCTCGTTAATTTCGAGAAATTCTTGTAACAAAAGAGCTCTTCAGAATTTAAGTCGGATGGGATGCGACCTTCCGTGCGAGATTCGTTTTGGGGTCACTGATAAAAAGTCTATTTGCACAGTGTGAACAATAATTTAGACAGCAAGGAGGACAAGACACCGAGAAAAGCAACCGGTGCAAGGACAGAGGTAGAAAGTCTTTTTATGAAAAGGAGGATCCACGGAGGAGCAAAATCAGTGGGTTAGGGAATAATCCACGTTTGAGGCATTATGCTCCAATTGTTATCCATATTGTAATTTTGTTGGGAAGATTCCAAGCAATATATATTCGAGGATTTCAGTCGACGCTGATGTGCTTGGCATTTTCCCACCCCGCTTTTCACTCCCTTGTCGAGTGGGATCCTCTTCTTCTTTTTCTCAGTAATTTCCCTTTTCCCGGGCATTTCAAAAGCTCAAACAGGTCCAACCAAGTCGATTTATCAAAGGATAAGCCTTATCAAGTCCATTGTATTGCACAAACCCGGTGAATTTGCAGTTTTTTTTGTCTCTTCTTTCGAACCGGGTATTGAATAAGATATGAAAACTCATACATGGCCTGTTCTGTACCAAGTTTAGACAGCCATTCTTTGCTTATACTTCAGGAGGAGTAGTGCCTTCTAACACCTTCAGATCCGACTGATATGAATATGACTTATTAACCCAAAGTTGATGTCAACAGCGAAATAGTGACAAGTGCACAGCAAAATCTGCAGTTGAGTTTGTTTGTTTGCAGTGTCAGTAGAAGCCGTGCGGGAATATAATGTACACATGAAGAACCTTTTTCCTATAGTCTGAGCTGTACAGGACATTTCTCGACCCCTCAGTAATTCAGAGGTTGGAGTGCAACATCCTCATGGCATGATATCCGATGATGGTTTACCGGAAGCTGCCTTGAGAGTCCCTGGCAATCCCAGCCCTTGTGATTCATATTCAAACTGCAGTTTACCAGAAGTCGCCACAAGAACACCTCCCGTCTCTGAAGCAATGGAATCTCCGGGCATCTCTCAGCACGATCTCCGCCTTCTCCACCTGGGATGTGAGCTTCATCCAACTATGGCAGTCTCTGCAAACTCTCAGGTTCTTCATCACCCGGATAGGACCCTTGCTCCCCGTCTCCCTCTTCAAGAGGCCAAATGCCACAGCTAGTCTCTCGCTGTGACTATGGAGGATCACTTCCTTCTCAATCTCCTCCAAGTCATGAACCACAATGTCTGTCATTGGACGGTATCCCAGATCCCGAACTTTCATCTCCAGCTCCTCAAGTTTCTCATAAATCTCTCTCCTCTCTCCGTGATACGTATCACCAGCCACAAAGACGTGTCTCTTGTTCTTAACATCTATCCAGCTACAGCCAACTTCCTTCTTTAATCCTTTCTCCAGCATGATTTTCCTGACTTTTATCGTGTCCTCCCACAAACCTGACATTGCATAAAGATTCGAGAGCTGGACGTGAGCTGATTCATCCTCTGGGTCAAGCTCGAGAACTTTACCTGCAGCTTCAATCCCAAGATCTAACTCCTTATGTGAGAGGCACGAGCTAAGCAAAACCTTCCATAGCTTTAACTCATCACTGGAGTTCGGTCTGGTATTAGAAATGGCCGATGCAAGAAATTCTCTAGCCCGATTTAGCTCACCAGCTCGGCCGAACAAGTCTAACATGGTAGTATAGTGCTCGATGCTCGGGCTTATCCCATAATCATCAGTCATGGAATGGAAATAGTGGTGCCCCATATCGATGAGACCCCCATGAGAACAAGCCATGAGAAGGCCGAGGAATGTTACTTCATTAGGGATGACTCCAGTTTCCTTCATACTCTCAAAAAGCCTGAAGGACTCGAGCACCAAGCCATGCTCGGCAAAGCCTGTAATCATGGCTGTCCATGAAATGACATCCCTCCTTTCCATCCTTCCAAACATTTTAGTGGCATCCCCGATGCTTCCACATTTTGAATACATAGATATTAGAGAATTCGCAATTGATAACAGAGCATTCTCATCCACAGATCCAGTTTGTTGTCCTGGTAAAGTCTTTACTGTGATCGAGTGTAGCTGCTTCCCTAACAGGAGATCAACTGACAAGCTGCAGGAGGTCAGGAGAATGGAATAGGTAATGTGGTCTATCGCCAAATCCAGTTCGAGCATTCCTATGTAGACAACAAAAGCATCCCCAAACTGTTTATTTCGGCAATACATATCGATCATTGCATTCCAGGAATATGAATCCCTACTCCTCATGCTATCAAAAAATTTCTCAGCATATCCAGTGCAATCACACTTTGAATACATTTTAAGTATTGCATTACATACGGGAACATTTTTCATTGCCTCCATAGAACATCTCTTCACTACATACCCATGTAATTCCCGAGCTCTCCTCATAGGCAATCTTCCGATGCATGGCTCAGAAGCAGCGGCACTGCAAATAATGGTAAAGCTGTGACCATCAGGCTTAAGGCCGGAAATCTGCATCCTGTTGAACAAGTAGAAACATTTCTCTTGCAGGTCATTCTGCTCATAAGCAGCAAGCATTGAATTCCAAGTTACTATGTCTGTACAGAGAGCCCTGTCAAAAATCACTTCTGCCTTCCCGATTTCCTTGCACCTTGAGTACATAGTGATAAGAGCATTAACTATAGTTACATCAGTGGCAAGTCCTGATCTAATGATGTACCCATTGATTTCTTTCCCGAGCCTCATAGCTCCTAACCTAGATATGGAACTAAGTATGCTGAGAAACGTGACACGGTTTGGTTGAACAAAAGGGTCATCTTTAATCATCCGGTAAAACAGATGTACTGCCTCATCATCCCTCATGTTCTGTTCATTGGCTGAAATAATTGCATTCCACGAAACCACATCCTTTCTATAGATACCCTCAAACAACCGATATGCGTAATTTAACCTCCCGCACTTTGCGTAGAATGTGACCAGACAGTTCTGCAAGTTTGTCTCTTTGAGTAGCTCCCCATCTTTAATGATCCTCCCATTAATCATCATGCCATATTTGCCGTCTCCTGATGAGCCGCAAGCCTTTAGAATGCTAACATGGGTGGATGCAATTGACCTATCAAATCCAAGGGAGAGCATATCTTGATATAGTAGAAAAGCTCCAGGAAAGAAATTGTGCGAGAGGTACGCTGATATCATAGAGTTCCACAATTGCCTGTCGTTAAAAGAAGTCATCGAGATCTCATCAAAAACCCTCCTAGAGTCATCCAACATTCCCAGATCAGCATACATGTTTATGAGGGACACCCTAACTCCAATATCAACTGTGAAACCACTCCGAATAGCAAAGCCATGGAGCTGCTTTCCCAGCTGGATTTCCTCTGTCGTTTTGCTTCCCTCAAGCAAGGACTGCAGCAAGAACCCACTAGGCCTCGATCCTTCAACTAGCATCTTCTCAAAAGAAAATAATGCTCGATCAAATCCGGTAGAAGAAGAAGCACCGGAGGAAGAGGGTAGGGCGTACTTGTCAGGCATTTCATCGAACGTTTGGACGGTGCAGTTCAGTCTTCTGAGGTGGAGCTCCCGGGCCAAACTTCTCGGGCTCCGAGAGTACCGTCCGTAATTAGAGGAGACGGGGTTGAATAATGGAGGTTGAAAGGGCTCCCAGGGCAGGTGAGGAGTGGACGGAGAGGCCGAGGCGGCGGCGGGCAGCACAACCGCCATGACCCCACTGAGACCCGACCCTTCTCCCCTGTCTCGTGCGAGGAAAGAGGATAAACTGACATCAACGGTTTCCTTCCGAGTCCCTTTTTCTTAATTTATTTTTCTTGAATACCTTCCGAGTCTTATAATCAATATTCAGCTTAAAATTGTATCCACACATTAAGAGCTCTCTCTCAAAAATTTTCCACTTTTTTTTATATGCATTTTCCATTTTTTATGATGTAATAAAAAATTATAATTTTTTACTTTTAGATTTAGTAGGTTGATCTGTGGTGTAATGTCAAAGAATCCTAGAATCCAACTCACAGCATGTCAGCTTGTTGTATTAATGGAATTGACTGGACATAGGTGTTTATCGTCATTCTGTATGAATGTCATGGAGGATTACGTGGATAGCTGGTTATGGCACAGTGGGAATTGCAAGTACGAAATATAGAGGGATTAGAGCCGAGAGAGGGCGCTGGTGATGTTGGAGTTTGGACTTCTGCAGAGAGCCGTCAGCGGCTGGGCCATTGGCGTCGTCAGCCCGTTCCCTTCACTCAAATCCACCAATTCCTCACCCACCCTCTGCCACTCGAAGCACTGGATCAGAGCTCCCAGCCCCAGCGCCATCGTCCTCCGGCCGAGCCCCACCCAGGGGCAGCTCCTCCTCCCCAGCCCAAACGGTATAAACTTATGGGCATAACTAGCTTGGTCTAACCCCTCGAACCTCTCAGGCCTAAAGCTCGTTGGGTCGTCCCACACCTCGGGGTCCCTGTGAATGGACCATGCGTCCACCAGGATCATCGTCCCCCGAGGCACCTCGAAGCCTTGGACCGTGGTGTCGTCGGTCGACCGGCGAGGCAGAAGGAGCAGTGCAGCTGGGTAGAGCCGAAGGGTCTCGTTGATGATGTTGTGCAGGTAGGGCAGCCGGTGGCTGTCGCGCTCGTCAATCAAGCGATTCTGGCCGACGGTGCTGTCCAGCTCGGCCCTGGCCTTCTCCATGGCGTCGGGGTTGTTTAGCAGCGGCGACATGGCCCACTCCATTGTCACCGAAGACGTGTCGGTCCCCCCAGCTAGTAACACCTACAAGAAAGATGTTCTATATAATAATGCATCCTCCTAGCCTTCTATGAAGATGTAAATAAATAAATAATAATAATAACTATGTATGTATATTTTTTTCATAATTATGTATTAAATATTTTAAAATAATTATTTCATATTTAATATTATAATATTCTTCAACCTTACTCCCAAATATTTGTTAACATAACCCTAATTTGCTTATATATTATAGTGATGTAAGGAATGCGTCAATGATATAGTAAAAGGGTGAGTGCGATTGTATATTAAGAATTATTAAAATTATGATTTTAATGTTTTGTAAAATTAAAGATAAATAATTTAAAAAGTATTTGTATAACCTATAAAATTTAATGTAAAGAATTTGCCCCTTATTCTCCCAAGATACAAGTGTACATATAAATCGGGACTGACTACCGGCTTACCAGGATCATCCCCAATCCATCCCCATGATGATATCGCCCGAGTAACTCCGGGGCTCCGAGGACGGCAATTCCAGCATCAAATCGATAATTGTCTTAGTATGGTTACTCCTTACTTCTGTCCCGTTCCTGTGCTCGTCTATCAATCCCCGCAAGAACATGTCTGCCCTCCTCTTTGTCCCAATCCTCTTCTGCTGTCTCCCGAAACCGACCCATTGCAGTATCGGCACGAAACCATCTACATCCGTGGGCCCGCTCAGGCTGAAGACGTCGCTGATGATCTCCCTGAAATTCCTGGCCTCGTCCGAGTCATCGGCGTCGGCCCCTAGGCACCGCTTCCCGGACACCATCCTCATGATCGCATTGAATGCCAGCTCCTGCAGCATCGGCCTCATCGTGTCCACTGACGAGACACCGCCTGCAGTAACCGTCTCGTGCAAGTTCTTGACCAGGAACCTCACCTCCTCCAGCCGGCTGGCGGAGAAGATCTCGAGGGTGGCGACGCGGCGGAGATCACGCCAGAGGGGGCCCGTACGGGGGCGGACGCCAAGTTCGTGAAGTTGTAGCTCAGCTCCCTCCAGCTCTCTATCTGTGGCCGGTTTGCGAAGATGACGTCGTTCTTGCCGAAGCATTCCTCGACTGCCGATGGAGAGGATACGACCACCATGGGGAGAGACCCAAAGGAGAGGGAGACGACTGGGCCATAGCGGCGGGAGATGCTCTGGAGGGTCCGGAGCACCGGTTCCCTGATGAGGTGAAGGTGGCCGAGGATGGGGTAAAGAAGGGGGGCAGGGAGGCAAGTTCTTGGCCCTCTTTCGGCTGGTATTCAGTAGGAAGAAGACGAAGATGAAGGTTAAGGAGAAGAGAGAGAAGATGGCGGTTCCTTCCATGGAGATCTGGAGATGCAGCGGACTTGTGAGCTCTCTGTTGAGTTGAAACTTGGACCCTCTGCGGATGGGTATTTATGTTAATAATGTACAATTATTTTAATGAAATAAAAAATACATAATTAAACTACCTATCATTTTTCTAATTAAACTTTAATATAATTAATATTATTTACCATAGTTTTTAAAACCGGACCGGGCCGGAAACCGNTTCTCATGGCCCTCTATTATTATATTTCTCATCCACTATATTTAAATAAATATATCATTTTATTGCCGAAAAAAATCATAATAGACTTCTATCCTTTTGGTTGTATGTGCACATGATCAAGAAATGGTGGCGTGTGAATGGTTCCTAGCAAGTGTATGATGGGTGAATGTTGTGCATGGCACGACACATATTTCAGGAATGAAATTACGGTATAAATTATATAAGTAGACGTAGTGTCCTATATTCAAATTTCATACACTAAAAAAATTATGATTTGTTTTGTCTTTCAACAGATTGACTCAACACGAAAAAAATTATTTGATTTATGGATGCTAATGTTGCACGTGGAAAATAATGTGTATTATCACTAGTTTGCACCTTCAACGTCTTAGGCGCTATTTTTTTGGAATATTGGATTGCTGGCCTAAAAAATAATTAATTTTTAAAAAATAATTATTATTACAGGGGAAATTTGAAATAAAAAAGTTNATATTAAACAATTATTGTAACATTCAAATATTCGATCTAAAATTTAAAATTATTTAAATTTACTTTTAACAATAATAATATTCCTTAATTCATATCAAATTGATCTAAACACAAAAATATCATGCATGGATTGAACTTTTTTGGATAACTTAAAATATTAAATATTAAGCCGTACCATGACTGAAAATGTTAGTCAACCCAAATTACATTTACCGTGCTTATGTGCATATGTGTTAGTGCCCACTGGCTTATGCGTATGTCACTTAATATTACCCTCTATACAAAAGATTTTCCACTCAGACAAAAAAGGATAAATCCCAACATAATATTCATAAATCGGGGATGATTGAGAAGAAAAAAACGAAAAATCGAGGCAAAAAAATAGGACTAAAACCAATAAATAAAAAAGGTCAGCCTTTTAGGATCTAATATAAAATTCGGATAATTTTACAAATAAAAAGAATTTACTGGAAAAGTCGGGCCTGGATTGAGAANTGGATAATTTTATAAATGAAAAAAATTTACTGGAAAAGTCGGGCCTGGATTGAGAAAATGCCACTTTCACCCCCAATGGACAGTCTTAGTTCTTGATTTGCCAATCCCGTAGCATAACCAAGACAAGATGGTAGAGACAGAAACGGTGTCACCGTGTTGGATTGGCAAGTGAACACTGTATGGTGTGAGCCATTTGCCTTCTAATTCGGTGCCGATCAGAGAGCAAAGTCGATGGTGCCAAGGAAGAATATATACTTACAACTGCGAGCTGTGACATAGTTGGAACTGCGTGAGCCATTTGAGGGGTCCGATGGGAAGTATTTCGCAGTCGGAGAATAAGCTGCGCTCAAACTGGAACTGCCCTGAGCCGATACGCTCACAATGGCACTGGTAAGCCTGACTAAGATTGGATGATCATTAGCTGACTGGAACAGTTGGTGTCAAGAGACCTCTAACCCATGCAACATGACCGCTTATATTGTCTTAAGAGTGACACACCACTTCAACTGATACCAGCAAATTACAGAAGGTGCAAGCGACAGACATCGAAAGGCTCCCCAGCAAATCACAACGGCAACATAACGACATTTTATTTTATTAGATTCACGTCTACGGACATGGAAGCCGCATAAGATTCCATGGCTTCCTCTTTGATGCTACTTCCACATAGTGGATTTGATTATAAGCTGGCTTCTATGTCCCGCTTGCCACGAAATTATGCGTCGCCGACTCCTCCTTCACTGACTTCTAGACTGGCCAGTAATTTCACCATTGCATCTCGAGGCTTGCACAGGGCCTCCACCGGGGTCGCCGGGGGCATGGTGAGCCCAGTCCCCTCCACTATGTCGATCGCCTCCGGCCCGATCCTCCGCCACTCGAAACACTGCAACATCGCCGCTAGAGCTAACCCCAGCACCTTCCTCCCGAATGTCGCCCCGGGGCAAGCCCGCCTCCCGACCCCGAAAGCCATCCACTTATACCCCTCGGAGCCGCCTACGACGCTTCCATGCTGGAATCTCTCTGGTATGAATCTCTCCGGATCAGCCCACAGGTCGGGGTCCCTGTGGATGCTCCGGAGGTTGACGAGCAGCGTCGTTCTTCTCGGCACATGGAAACCGCAGACAGTGCTGTCCTCGGTGGATTCGTGTGGCAGCAGGAGCGGCACTGGGGGGAAGAGCCGAAGCGTTTCGGTGATGATGCTCTGAAGGTAAGGGAGGTTCTGGACGCTGGCGTCGTCCACAAGACGGCTGTGACCGAAAACAGAGTCTATCTCGGTCTGGGCCTTCGCCAGGGCTTCCGGGTGGTTGAGCAGAAGGAACAGGGCCCACTCCGCAGTGGTGGAGGTGGTGTCTGTCCCGGCCACAAGCATCGTCTACGTTCAATAAAACATCCCTTGCTAGTAAACTAATAAGGTCCCCCTCGTTCAACAAGTTCAGAGCGTTGACAAATATGTCTTAGGGCAAAGACAGACATGGCTACCTGCAAAACAGCCTTGATGGTTTTGTCACTGTAAAAGTCTGGCTCGTTCTGTTGCTTCGACAGCATCCGATTGATCAAACATGTCTTTCGGCTACTATCATCTATTCTTCCACGGCCACACAAGTCAGGAGTCCCGAATTATGATAGAGAGTCGATATAAGCCAGATACAGCAATCAATAAACCGGTGAGAGGTGCCGGAAATATATCCTGAGAACTAGAGAGAACAAGGCGAAGTTCGTAATATTACACACTTCCTAGGAACATGTGTATACGTATGATTTGAGCCACGTACTGCGTTGCATGTCCAGTAGGTGCTGCAAGAAAGTGTCCATGGCTTTCCTCGACTCCAACATCCGCTTCTTGACTCCTTGGAAATCCATCTTCTGCAAGATCACCTATGTGCGACGCGCTCCCTTGAAGCCTCCCAAGCTCCTTTATTACTTCCTTGATCTGCCTCCCTTGTTTTGAATCCACGTCTCCACCAGAGTACCTTTAGACAATTTAACAAAGATGGTCATAACACAAACATATGATGAAAATGACAATCTACCAGACAAACTTGTTGCTGGATCGATGATAAATTAACGAAATCCCAAGATAATATGCACCTTTGTCCCATGAGAATCCTCATAATGATGTTAAAAGCAAGATCGACCAGCTTGCTTCTCATCCTAACCCTGTAAGTCTTCCCTCCTGATTCGTTGAACAACTGCTTAACCAGCAAATAGGCCTCCGCCTGTCGGATATCGGAGAACGACGCGACTGACTTGGGTATGAAGACCTCGATTGTCATGAACTTCCGCAGGTTCCGCCAGTACGCCCCGTACGGGGCAAATCCGAGAGTGTAGTTGCCGCAGTTGAGGATCTGCGAGGCGAGTATCCGGGGCCTGTCAGCAAAAACGGCGTCGTACTTTGTGAAGCACTCTTCGACAGCAGAGGCTGAGGAGACCACGAGAATCTTGCGACACCCGAACCTGAGGAATAAGACGCGGCCGTACTTGCTGGTGAGCTCGTGTAGGGTTCGGGGGAAGGGCTCTTTCAGGAGGTGGAGGTGGCCTATGAGTGGAAGAGACGGTGGGCTTGGTGGAAGGGTTTTAGTGTTTACATGTTTCTCAAGGAAGAAGAAGAAGAAGCTGCAGACCAGAAAGATGGTGGAGGAGGTGAATAACAGGAGTGGTAATTGGAACCAGTTACCTTCCTCCATTTCTCTTCACCGATGCCTGTTGGTACATGGGTCTTTCTATATAGCCATAGATCATGCTTCTCAGGTTATCGAATTTATCGTCGGATTCGGATGACCCAAGTGGACTGACTTTCACTCCATATGAGACAAGAATGGACATGAAACCAGGAATTATTGCTACAAGAGTCTTCCTTTAGTTCACTAATTAGTCACAAATTGACCTTTTTTAGGTCCCTCATCACTCTGTGTTTGCACAAACGAGGCAATGCTGGCATGGAATTATTGGCATTCATATGCAGATTAAAAATATATAATGGAAACAACTGGACATGGACCTATCAAACTAACTTGGTACCTCTTCTCCTCTAGCATAATCTCATACATAACTTCAGACAAATTACAATTAGAGCCAAATATATATATGATTTAGACATATTTGTCTGTATCCTTAAAGGTTACGATCTACTACATTGATCCAACTAGTGCTCTATGATGATGCAATATCGTGGCTAGAACGCAACTACTGCCCTCTGCCGATGCAATTTTCTGTAGTTGAATCGATTTCATATTGTGGCAAATGATCAGATCTATCTATATTCAGCACAACACCCCGAAATAAGGGTCCAGTTGGAGCGCACATACTGTCATTCTTGAAATAGACGAACACATAGGAGATGATCGAGCTCAGGAGGATTGTCCGAAAGAGAGAAGGGCCAAACAACTATCCGCTCAGACCACCGGCAGGAAAATCGGACGGAATTTATCGCTATGCTACAAATTTGGGCAACGGGTCATATCGTTAGGTACAGAAAGCTAAACTACAAAGCAATGGATCGCATTAGAAGAGAAAACCAGTTTTATTAATGATAATTGAGTTGGAATTATCTCTTGATTCTAAGCCGATGTCGGTTGGCTGCACTGAAATCGGTTGATCAACGATACACAATTACACGCGCATGTCTTCAGTTTACATATTCAGGAGAATCAGAAGTTCAGAAAAATAAATCAGGAGACAACAAAAACGGTTGGATTATTCAAGTCCTAATGAAGTGCCAGGAGAAGTCTTCATACCGACGCCAACGTTGACAAAAATGCAGAAGATATTTTCTGCCAAAACCATTTGTATGGTGACATTGTGACAGTCTTCATTCATCACCGGTTATGGAGAGGATCCGAAGAGTTTGGGACCCTTCTTTTGCTCGAGTGGACAGTGTGAAACGCCGGCGAGCGCTTCATCAGTTGTAGCTTCTCCGGCGGCACCGCCATGGCAGAGAGCCAAGGTCTCCCAGCCGACCCGGGATGCAGCATTCCATATCGTTCCGCTGAGGACACTAACATGGAGAGCGCGAACACTGCCACTATCTTCTGCATCTGCGGGTGGAAGCCCATGCCCTCTTTGGTATTTAAGTTTTGCTGTTTCCTATTTCCTTTCCGTGGTGTTGTCTTCTTTCTTGTTTGGTAGAGGGAAATAAGGGATTGATCGGGCTCCGCTTGGAAATGCACAAGGGTAGAGGGTAGAGTGAAAGTGGGTGCTTTTCTCGCTGCATGATCAGAAACTTACTATCAACTTTAAATCACTGTGCACCACCTCGGGTAAATTCGGCCCATAATCAATGGATCTCAATCTAGAACATGAGTATGGCGACAAGAGGTTATTCTTCACTAATGAAGTTAGATATCCGCCCTCTATTTCCTAAGAAATACCGAGGCATCCCCCTACCAGAGGAACGACTCATAAAATGTAGTTCTAGTAGCAGCCTTGAAAGGGACAGGAACGAATGTTTGGTTATTCTATCTCTCAAAAACAGTAGCCGTTTCCTATTCACTCCGTCTTTGCCTTGTCCGGTTTTTCAAATTCTCTGGCTTCGATAGTCCAATCATGATCCATCTCCATTCGAATTTGTCTGTCATAAATGACCTCTCAATCCCATCTGCTGCAGAGAATATCTCACAGATGCTAGGAGCTCTTGGGTTTTGAGACCCCCTCTTTTTCGCTTTTCTGGATTCCCCCCTAATTTTGAATAGACTCCTGATTGGGGAGTTGGGACAGCTCTAGCAATTGTACTATCTCAAGAAGTATATTACTTAGATTATTCCAATGCTAATGTTGTAAATCAAAAAAACAAACTTATAGGATGGCATAATAGTTTTACTTATTAGTAAACTAACATGTTCAAATTTAAGTTATTCATGGCTCTCCAGGCTTATTATACCGGGTGTTGCACAATGCAAAAGTCCATTTCATCATATGTCTTCTAATTGGAATCTCAATCCTTGAATGTCCCTGGCAGATCCATCAGTTTCATGCAACTTGCCTATTTCGTTTATGAAACTGGTTAAGCTTACTAATGAGAATTCAATACCCTTATGACAAGTTTCACCTGATCAGCTGAAAATATTGACATCAGAACAGCATCCAAAAATAAGAACTGGAGGGAGTCAATAAGTGATTGGAACACAGATTTGCATCATCCAAGAGTTGTATGCACAGATTCATTGTCAGACATTCTAGAGTGTCTTGAAAGCTCCAAACAGTGGTTGGTCCTCAAAACAGAGTCAAGAGTGTCAAGATCCTCCTAAAACTAAGATGTCCAAGATAAACAAATCATGTTCAATAGCTGCAGTTCTGCAGAAACTCTACAGCTCTCTCTATGGCCATCCCAAAGTTTTCCCACTACTCCTTAATTATCCACTAGATTACCAAATTAAACCTCATGCTCAACTATTCATTCAACTCCATCTTTATCATGGCCTGCTCAAGCTCATTGCACTGCTGTTAATAGAAACCAACAAATGTTGAGTAATTGTGAAAGTGATGGCAAGAGACTAGGATGGGAAATCTTTACAAGGGCAAAGCTCGCTCAGTGATTTCTTGATCTACTAATAAGCAAGTTACAGACATGAGCCTTTGATCTTCACAACAATAAAGCAGATATTTATTCAAAAATAGACCAACATCCCCTTTCAAATGTAGTAAATATTTTAGTTACTGTCAGTAGCAACCCAAGCCAGTGGTAGCAAAATCTCCCCTTATCAGAGAAAAAGATGGATCAGCTGGAATTTCACCATGCTATCTGCGCTAGATTTCTTTGAGTCCCCCTGGAGATGCTCCCTCCATTTGCAGAAATTCCGCATAACTGTGTCATTTTGTCAGTGCTAACAACTTCTGAAGTTAAACCTCCACCCAAGAATCATTCTCAAACATCTTCAAAATAGGAAGTCGGAACCTCCGGGGGAGAAGCCATAGTTGCGACACATTTGAACTGTTGCCCAAAAAACATCCACTTAAATCAGAATGCCATAATTATCTCAAGATTACTATTCATTAGATCTTGAAGGGACTAAAACAACAGGGGTACCTTATGTTGCTTGTACTTTTCCCTCACAGCATGCAACGACCCCCCTCTTCTTCCCAAGTACAAGTCATGCAAGATCTGCACACACTCCTTCAGATCCTTGGGACTGTAACCCGAGTACACTTGCAAGGCTCGGCTCTGCAAATTTAAACTATCCGATCTTAGTTGTTGATGCAGATGAAAAACCATCTATGGAATCATCTGCAACAGTTTCTTACCCAAGGGTGAATCTCTGCATTCATTGTAAATCTCGCAAGGAAAATGACCGAGGTAGCCACCAAAGAAGGCAATAACTTAGCACAGTTATAGTCCAACAAGCTAAGCTCAGCAAGGTAGTAGCCAAGAAACTCCAGTTTCAGATCTGATGTCTGTCAAGAGCAACAAAGCATCAAGTTAGCCAAATTCATAATGAGAAGAAGCTAATAGTTCGCACAAGAATTGAGAAAATGGCAAACTTACTTCATAACCTTCTTGGCCAATTCCATGGAGCCTCCTGCAGATCAACCAGCAATAACAATCATTAGCATATAGCCAATCTTAGCTACAAGTCTAGTAAAAGACAGGTTAAAAAGAAATCAAGGGAAGTGTTCGTTGTGATCTTGCCTTAAGAATGTCTTCACCGTGGGATTGCCCATCTCAAACTTAAGGGAACTGAGTACATCAGATTCCATTTGGAGTACCTTGACAGCAGACAAGGTTCATTTGTTAGATCATTAGAAGAATTATAATCCATCAATAAGAAGCACAAATTCATAGGATTCAAGTAAGATATACCTCATTCTTAGTGTACGTGTTATCCGTTATGTAGCAGAACTCCTCAACATGAGGCGGACTGATCTCTTCATACTTTCTACTTATTCCAAGAACATACAACAAGAATTCATAAAAACATGTCAAAATCCATCCTCACTACAAGCTGAAACAAATTTCTCAAGAGCAAGAAATTTGGGCGCATACGAGGCAATGAGCATTGAAGCGACCCCGAGCAGCTGAAGCTTTTGCCTGTTGATAACATTAGCAGAAAGGAAGCGGTCGATGTATGAGATGGAGAGGTAGAGGGTGTCCGGAAGAAGCTTGTACTCCTCCGCGACTTCAACCAACCAATCAACCAAGATCCCTCTCATGTTCGCGCTTATGTCCTTCTGAACCTTCTCCATATAGTCAGGCAGGGGCCTCCTCTTTGGATCCACCTGAACCGGAAAGCACTAATTTCAGATAAAGTGGTCTAAACAGACTGGGGCCATCAATCCTCTAAATTTTTACCAGGACACATCTCAATTGAATCAAGAATCTGAATTTCCTGAGGGATGCTCTTGGCTGTTCTATAAGCCATCCGCTTTCAGATATTACACTCTTCGTTTAAACTCAATTTTCCATCTGACCTATGAAGCCCGTTTTACCCATAATCAAATAAAGAAAGAATTACCAGCCAATTACCTCCATTTTCTGCAGGTACTCATAGATATCAGCCGCATACTCCTGGCACATCTGAGGGTCCTCATCCTCAGCTCTAACGTCAATGCCCGGGTCCCCATCTTCCTTCTTGTCAGGTTGAGCAGGCTCCAATTTGCGACTAAGTGCGGATTTATTTGCTCCCTTCTTCGCCTTCCCCTTCGCTCTGGGTTTCGCCGGCTTCCTAGGCTCACCACTGGGCTCCCTGGGTGGGACAATGTTGGAAATATTCGGGAGCTCCCCGAGCACCACCCGCTTCTTGGTCACCGGAGTGTGGTCCCCGACGGCGGCTGCGGCCCTCTTCTTCGCTGCCCTCGTGACACGCACGCTCTGCACCTGCTCCGCCATTGCCCTCCCCACGACCCTCAATTAGTTTCAACTCACTCTTCACTGAACAACGAATTTGGTTCAGTGACGAGAGGGGGAGAGACAGACGGAGTAGGAGGAGAAATGGGAGAGGGAGTGAGGATTTGTATGGAGGAGGCTAAGGAGGGAGAAGCGGAGTGAATTGACAGTAGCGCCACGTTTGAAACTTGGGTTTGGCGGTCAGAGCTTATTTTGATTTCATTTAACTTTTTGTTGGTTTAATTTCTAAATATTAACCGGGGCGGGTTCGCCCTGAAATTTAAAAACAGACCGGGCTGTGTTTCGTTTTTTCCGGTGCATCAGTTTTTCATTCAAAATTATAATTCAGATAGCAAACAAGTCAGTCCATTACATTCTGATTAATCTAAATTACAGTTTGATCTATACAAAAAATATTCGCACCACGTGACTTAAAAGAGATGATATGATTATATCCAAATAATAAGTTTAAATTGATTCCTTTTTATCAATTTTCTAAGATAAAATTTCAGTTCTAGTCGAACGCCTCTATGCGACAAAGCCTTAAAACCATAGTTTTTAAAACCGGACCGGGCNGGTGCATGTGTATGGCACTTTTGATTTGTGTTTGGAAGTCGCAACAGCTAATCATAATTTAGTTGATACCATGTAAAATATCTATGAATATTATAAAAAAATAATCGGTNTATTTTATAATATGAGATTCTTTTAGCTGTTTGTGGATATCTAAATCAATAAATTCATTTATCAAAAATAAAAACAAATTCAATTATAAATTATTTTATATTTATAATACTGAAATTAAAATATAACAGCACATAAAACCTTGTCTATTTCCTGACAAATTTAGTCATCAAAAAAAATAAAATCTTTTATAATTATTAATTATTTTATATTCATAAAATTTAAGTTAAAAATATGAGAGCATGCGAGGCCGTGTCTTATTTTGTATTTTGGGGGGTTGCGCGGGAGCAAAGGTTTGGTTTGGGCGGCTACAGCGCCCGGCGGTCGTGTTTTGGTGATTAGGCGCGCGGGTCATATGTTCCGCCAATTCTTTCGAGCTCTCCGCCCCTTTTTTTTATTTAGTTTTTTACCTTAATGAGGCAATTTCAACGCGTCCCTTTGCTCTCTCTGTCAGAGCATAGAATAATGGCAGCAAAATTTTGGGGGCTTACCAAGAGCATTTTATCTCCATTATTCTGATTTTTTTAATTATATATAAAATATACTAGTTTGTAACAAATATAATAATATTTATACATTAATCATAGTACATCAAACTGTAGTCATTTCTCTGTAACAATTCATCCTCACTTATCATGACACCTCGAGGACAACCGCAGTAGCTGGGCAAAAGCTTAAAATACCTTAAAACGCGATGATTGATAATCGATGAAATCCTCTTCATCATTCAACTTATAGAGCGCTCCTCGAAAAACCGTGAATGTCTTAACGAGTGAAACGTCCACATAATTGCATCCGAGAGTTCAACCGACAGACCAACCTTCAGATCACCTCGTAATTTACGTACCGTCTCTCAGGTATGACTCGAAGTTGTGGGCAGGCCAATACCAGGAGAGATTAGAGATTCATCTCCCTAAAGGTTCGGCAACAAGCCCAGAGGATCTATTTAGATTGGGAGTGGTTTTCTGCAGCGGGGCTTCAGATGACGGTGACTGACTGGGCTGAGATTTGGGCTCGTCACTGCCACTCGCTATGCTGGGAACAGGGGCCAGTGGTCCGAGTAAGTTGATATTGTCGGTGTTCCTTCTCAGACCAAATTAGGCCCAACGCAAATCTTAATCGGTTCTCCATTGGCATTGGTTTCCTAGATTTCGGGAGCTGTACATGGAAGAACTCCGAGTCAACTAAGTTAGTGTTGTTAAAAAAGTGGTTTGGTCCGGTTCAAAATATGCTTGAAACTGTTTGATCAAGTTACTGTTTGGCCAGTTTGATTAACGGTCCGACCCGGTGATATATTTCGGTTTATACATATATGAACCAGCCTGAAACGGTTTGTAAATGGACTTGTTAATTGTTCGGGCCGGTTTAGCTCATGAACCGTCCATCTTTTTTTATTTTTGTTAAAAACTTATTTTGAATAAATATTTTTTAATTTTTAAAAATTGTACATTAATCCAACAAAATCCGACTATTAATTTGTAAGATTTTGATGGTTTGGATCAGTTTTTCAACGGTTACAAACAAGTTTCTAAACAATTATCAGTTGGTTCTTAGAGATAACAATTTGTACCATTACAGTTTAACATACTCATATTTCTAACTCTGTCCTTAACTTAAATAAGAATAATTATAGATCAGATTAAGAGTGCTTCATACTAGTTTTGAATTTGAACCGTCCAATTTTAAATAAATTCAGTCGGTTTAACCAATATATGGACAGCCTTCTAGAATCCCCTTTTCTCTTAATATAATACCATTGCCTTCTAGAAATATGCAAACTTAAGGGACTGAAATGTCAAACTTCGGGGGCCCACAAGCCACCAGGAAGGTTCCCCGTCTTTGCAAGGCAGGATTCCACTGGTAGGCNTCGGGGGCCCACAAGCCACCAGGAAGGTTCCCGTCTTTGCAAGGCAGGATTCCACTGGGAGACCCAAAGTTTTTTCCTCACCTTCCTTTTCGGACTTTTCCATTATGTCAACATTAGCTGTATTTCATTGCCCTCGCCCTTTACCATTCCTTTCCCGCGTGACGCGTCATTAATCCAAATTGATTGGAACAATTTAATTTATTATTTTAAATAACATACCAAATTAAAATTTTATGAGTTCAATATGATAATTTTTACCTTATTAATGGACCGGTTATTATCACCTAATTTCATGCTTGCCTGTTTCTTATCACCTTCTTGCTGCTCCGGTTGCTATGTACGAGGGCTTCGTCCGCGGCCAATGGATCGGAGCGCCGTGCTTTCGGATCGAGCGTCCGTAGATGGTCGTGGAGTAGTCTGTCCGATCTGTTCGGAGGCAAGCATGCTCTCCGACCAATCTTAACCAAACGCTCTCCGTTTTGGATCCTAGCCGTAATTCGCAGATTCTAACTAATGCGATGAAGCGTCTCACTTTTCTTCTTTAATCAATCAAGTCTCCCTTCTCTTGGTCCCATTTTTGTCTTTCGAGAATGGCAAGGGTGATGGCGTTGCTTCCACTCCGACGATTCCCCCAAGAGGAGAGAGAGAGGCAATTACTTTCCAACCCATGACAGACCGATGCCGCTGACCCGTTGACCAACCCCACCTCTCCAACAATTTCCACTCTCTCCCTATTTCTTTAGTATAAACCGCCGATATCCAGATCGACTTTGTCCAGTTGACTAATGTAGATCGCTTCGGATCGGTCTATTTAAGAGGTTAAGAGTTCCCTACCGCAGGTGGGACTCGAACTCGAGTCCTCCCATTGGGATGATAAGTACCGAATCCCCCAATCACACTCACCGTCCATCACTCCCTCCCTATTTCACGCCATTCAATAAGATGCAACATCATTTCCGTTGACTAGTAGTCGTGGGGGCAACTGATTTTGGAGGTCATATTTATGAATAAGAATTAAATTTAATTTTTTTTAAATTTTAACATATAATATACGTGCATCAATTGGTGAAAGCCATCAACACCGCCACAGCAAATTTCGCCATTGCAACCCAGACAACCCGGAAAGATGTTCCTCCTCCTCTACTTTCTCCTATTCATAGGGTTCTACGCGATATCGCGGCACCTTATCCATAAGGTGCGCAACCTCCCGCCCAGCCCCTTCCCGACCCTCCCCGTCCTCGGCCACCTCTACCTCCTCAAGAAGCCCCTCCACCGCACCCTCGCCGCCATCGCCCGCCGCCACGGCCCCGTCCTCCTCCTACAGTTCGGCGCCCGCCGCGTCCTTGTCGTCTCCTCCCCCTCCGCGGCCGAGGAGTGCCTCAACAAGAATGACGTCGTCTTCGCGAACCGCCCCCGCCTCCTTGCCGGCAAGTACCTCGGCTACGACTACACCAGCCTTGCCTGGTCGTCCTATGGAGATCACTGGCGGAACCTGAGGCGGATCGCCTCCCTCGAGATCCTATCCTCCCACCGCCTCAACTGCCTCTCCGGGATCCGCGCCGACGAGGTCACCGCCCTCGTAAAGCGGCTCGCGAGGAAGAATGATCCCGCCCAGCCAGTGGACATGAAGATTGCCCTGTTCGAGCTGATGCTGAACGTGATGATGAGGATGATTTCCGGGAAGAGGTATTGATGCTAATCGATGAATTCAACCTGATCACTTATTCACATGCTATTTGTTTGGTTAAATTTCGTTCATCTTCGGGGTTTCAGTTGTTAGGTCAGTCGATAAGCGATCGTTTAAAATCTTGCAGGTACTATGGAGAGAACGTGGAGGAGGTGGAGGAAGCGAAGACTTTCCGGGAGATCGTGACAGATACGTTCAGGATCGGAGGTGCCACGAACATCGGGGAATTCTTGCCGTTCCTCCGGAAGATCGGGTTCAACGGGGTGGAGAAGGAGCTGCAGGAGTTGCAGAGGAAAAGGGACACCTTCATGCAGAGCCTAATCGAGCAGCACAAGAAGGGGGCCAGGAGTGAAGAGGATCCCAACTCAGAGGGAGGGAAGAACAAGACGCTGATTCAGGTTCTGCTGTCTCTCCAAGAAACTGAGCCCGACTACTACAAAGATGTCACTATCAGAAGCATCATGCTGGTAAGTTCTTCTGTACATGGATTGCTCTCAACCAGCGTAAAATCTCGACCCATTGGCGTTCCTTCTCCACTCCTCGTACCTACCGAACCCAGTAAATCTACCAGTGTTTTATATGACAGTAAACCATGCTGATCATGGCGAGTCCATCATTCTACTTAGGGCATTCCACTGCTTCGGCACGTATAGATTAGACATATAGGACAAATGCAAAGAGCTTTCCCTTGTATCTGCCTTGTGTGTGCTGATCCTGTGCCTAATTTCCTCTGCCTAGACATTGATCTGTACTAAATTGTAAGCAGAGGAAATCTCTGGAATTTGCAGTTATGTGGTCTGCGTAGTGAACTTAATGTGTGATGACTCGACAGGTTCTGTTAGCTGCGGGGACCGACACCTCGGCCGCGACGATAGAGTGGGCCATGTCACTCCTACTGAACCATCCCGAAGTCCTACAGAAGGCTCAGGCCGAGATCAACGGCGTCGTCGGCTCGAGCCGCCTGGTGAGCGAGTCCGACCTCACAAGGCTCCCTTACCTCCACTGCATCATCAACGAGACGCTGCGAATGTACCCCGCCGGCCCGCTCCTGGTGCCCCACGAGTCATCCGAGGAGTGCCATGTGGGTGGGTACCGGGTGCCTGGCAGCACGATGCTCCTGGTCAACCTGTACTCGATCCACCGGGATCCGAAGTACTGGCCAGAGCCCGCGAAGTTCAAGCCCGAGAGGTTCGTGGGCATGGAAGGGGTCCGAGACGGGCACAAGATGATGCCCTTTGGGTCAGGTCGGAGAGGGTGCCCCGGCGAGAACCTGGCGCTCAGGATGGTGGGTGTGACTCTGGGTTTGCTGATCCAGTGCTTCGAGTGGGATCGGGTCAGCGAGGAGCTCGTGGACATGACCGAGGGGACAGGGCTCACCATGCCGAAGGCCCGGCCGCTGATTGCTCGATGTAGAACCCGAGAAAGCATGAAGCCGCTCCTTTCTCAGATATGAGTGAATATCGTATATGAGAATTACGCGAAGTTTTGGGGCAGTGATATTGTAATGTTAGCAGAACCCTCGTCTTTCATCCTATGGTGTTTCGGACTTGATATGTGACTGGTGCATGGATGAAAGATAACAATTTCTATTCAGTATTTACCTATATTTTTCTTTTAAATATAATTTTATAAATTAAGATAATTTATAATATGATAGTTTTATATGTTTTGATTGGATTAATTTGATTTAAATTTGAATTAGTTTATATATACACCTACACCCTTCTATTCACTTTATTTATATACTAACTTCAGCATTGGAGGGGCCTCATGCGCACTGGCCCGAGAACCACCATCAACGAATCATAATTATTTTAGATTATCGAATCAAGTTGTTCTCAGTAACCAATCCAAGGCAAGGACATCATTGACTGTGCCAAGTCCTCGATGAGGAGGACACTGATCAAAAGTCCTCGATGAATTGATAACTCTAGCCATGTCACTCTCTACCGCACATTTTTTTCCCCTTGTGTGTCGTGACTCGTATGTCACCTAGATTAATAACCAATTACCGACATTTTTTTAGAAAAAGTAGGCTAAGTGTGGCAATATTATTTTGTCTTTATTATAGACCGGTATGTTAAACAGGTTAGTGGTAGCCTGAAATCGGTTCGGACCACCCCTAATCCTACTTATAATCACTATTATTGGACTGATGACGGNTAGACCGGTATGTTAAACAGGTTAGTGGTAGCGTGAAATCGGTTGGGACCACCCCTAATCCTACTTATAATTACTATTATTGGACTGATGACAGTTACGAATTAGATTGAAAATACAGGCTAATTTAATTGTAATTTGCATGACACTTTTTCTTATTGACTGGCTCAAAACTGTTTAGAAACTATACTGAAATTATAAGCAGCACAAAACCAGACCGCACTAACTCGAACAGCCAAAATCCTTACCCCGGCCGCCCTCCCTGGCTCCTTCCTTGTCCAGGTTTGACCGGACCTTCAAATACAATCAACGGCCGAAAATTTGAATAGTCAACAGGTTCTAGCTGCAATTTTTTTCACTCTAAAATTTATATTTTCCCCATTTTTATCATTAATCCTCGAATTCTATAATCAGCTCACCATCTTCATAATTTCAATCCACCAAAAATCTCTCAAACTCTCTAATTTATTGTCAAATCTTTTAAACAATTTCATTGTAATTGTATTAATTTTACAAGAATATTGTCGATGTCAAAGTATTAATAATATTAACAATTAATTAATAAATTATTTTAAATGTTTAGTAATGAGCAGTGGACATAGAGAAGATTGCTTTAAAAATATAATATTTTATTTATATCAATAAAATAAATAGTAAAATTATGAGTTATGTTCATAAATAAGATATGAAAATATATGTTAATTTAAAATTTTCTTAACTTTAAATGATTTGAATTTAAAGAGAGAGAGAGGGAGGGTACTGTTCATGGCTTCAACTTGTCCGCTTAGACCTAGTTGGTTCTTTTTTTTTAATAGTGATTTGTAATTGGTATGGTTAGTTTAGTATAATGGTATGAATTATAATTATAATAAATGGTTCTAATCATTTAACAACACTAACTATAAAAAAATGTAATACAATATAATAATATCATTATTAGTTTACGATAAAATATACTTTGAATTCATTATTCTGTACCTTGACATCTTCTTCCCCGGTGGCATTTCTAGTTCACTGGCTCTTTCATTTATTTATTAAATAATATTCACGGGCTTTATTTATTGGCAATGAAAAAAAAAACAAAGAATTTCAACATGATAAATTTCTGGCAACAAAATTCAACACCGACAAATTTCAGCGTTTTGATTGGGTCTGGGGGTGACGGTAATGTTGTCCGGTCAGAAGCACAACATTTTATTCTTATATGTAAAGTGATAGTCGTCAGTCCGGTCGAATCACATGGCATTGACGGCCTCTGTTTGTGGTACACAATGAATATTATTTACTGCCAGTCCAGACATGACAGTCCATGTAGATGGTCCAGTGAGTAATAGCATTTCATGTACACAATAATGCTACCCATCTTGATACAAGAAACAAGAGTAAGATAATAATTTATTTCGATATTTTATTAGATATTAGGTAATATCACAATATTTTTAACGTGTATATTTATACAAGTTGAAGGGTTGGGAGCACCACGATTCAAGAGAGATAAAACTAAGGCTATTCAATCCAAGTGACTAAGGGGAAACGCAAAATCAGTGAATTAATATATCAGTAAATTCTTGAATAAAATATTTTGTATAATAGTTATATAATATTAATATATCTTTATTTTTATCTAATAATTACTCTCTTTTTTAGATTCATTAATTTTTTAAAATTATATTTAATATTTTAAAATATTTCTAATAGTTAACTAATTAACATTAGTCAATTTTTTACCAGCTATACGACATCACCGGGATGTTTTTTTAAGTTATTGGCAAAGGGGAGCCCATCAATGTTCAACAATTTCTCAGTCGATAAAAACCCAACGAAGGAAGATTTGATCATCACAGACAGACAACAACAGCTATGTTCATCCTCTACTTCCTCTTGTCGATAAGCTTCTATGCGATCTCACGGCACCTGATCCACAAGATCTGCAACCTCCCTCCCAGTCCCTTCCCGACGATCCCCATCCTCGGCCACCTCCACCTCCTCAAGCTGCCCCTCCACCATGCCCTCGCCACCATCTCCCGACGCCACGGCCCCGTCCTCCTCCTCCAGTTCGGCCTCCGCCGGGTCCTCGTCGTGTCCTCCCCTTCCGCCGCCGAGGAATGCCTGGCGAAGAACGACCTCATCTTCGCGAACCGCCCCCGCCTCCTCGCCGGGAAGTACCTGGGCTACAACTACACCAGCCTCGCATGGTCGCCCTACGGGGAGAACTGGAGGAACCTGAGGCGGATCGCGACGGTCGAGATCCTCTCCTCCCACCGCCTCAGCAGCCTCTCAGGGATACGAGCTGACGAGGTAAGTGATCTCGTCAGGCGGCTCGCGAGGAAGAACTACTGGGACCAGCCGGTGGACATGAAGAAAGCCCTTTTCGAACTGATGCTGAATGTGATGATGAGGATGATCGCGGGAAAGAGGTACGCACAAGTAACAATCGCGTTGCTCTATGCAACGACGACTTTCGGTGTTTCCGTTAATTTATAATATTTTATCTTGGATATATGTATATGTATTTATTTTATTATTTGGGCCGACAGAATTGAAAATCGAGTATTAGTGCGATTCAGACTTTTGTATTTGTCATACTTGTCAAAGCAAACACTCATTAACTTGTATGTATTCTTCATAGGTATCATTAAAAAAACAAACAAACAAACATTGAACAAAGTGGAGGTAGTCATACTAGATAATCTTTCCCCAAAAGTGTACATCGCATTACTTTGTTCGATATTTCAGTCAATTGAATTTCTGCACATTCATGGTTTGATTTTGTTGGTAAAACCTCTTTCGACCAAAACAAAACAGATTGAGTTGATCCAGAAGCACAGAAAAACATCTAGTTTTACAAAATTGACCTGTGAAATTACATGAGCAGTTCCCATCTTATTTGAACAACTCTTACGGCAGTTGATAAGCGGCTGTCTGAAATTCGACAGGTACTATGGAGAGAATGCCGTGGAGGCGGAGGAAGCGACGAGGTTCCGGGAGATCGTGATGGGGACGTTCAGGGTCGGAGGGGCCTCGAACATCCAGGAGTTCCTACCCTTTCTCAGGAAGTTCGGGTTCAAGGACGCGGAGAGGGAGCTGCAGGAAGTGCAGCAGAAGAGGGACGAATTCATGCAGAGCCTGCTTGAGGAGCAAAAGCGAGCGATGAAGAGCGGCGGTCACGGTTCCAACCCTAATTCGGAGGATGGGAAGAACAAGACCCTGATCCAGGTCTTGCTGTCCTTGCAGGAAAAAGAACCCGAGTATTACAGCGATGTTACCATCAGAGGCATGATGTCGGTAAGTCCCGTAGATCCCTCTCGATTTTGGAGTTCGCTAGATCACATGTCAGAAAACCTAAGACTATTTACACGAGAATCGGATGGGGAAAATTGCCAACTTGCAGGTTCTGTTAGCCGCTGGGACTGACACTTCGGCCGGGACGATGGAGTGGGCAATGTCGCTCTTATTGAACCACCCGGAGATCCTAAAGAAGGCACAGGCCGAGATCGACAATGTTGTCGGAATGGGATCGAACCGCCTGTTGAACGAGCCCGACCTCGCCAGGCTCCCTTACCTCCACTGCATCATCAATGAGACGCTACGAATGTACCCCGCAGGCCCGCTCCTGATGCCCCATGAGTCGTCCGAGGAGTGCTGTGTGGGAGGTTACCGGGTGCCCAGTGGCACGATGCTCCTGATTAACCAGTACTCGATCCAGCGGGACCCGAGGCACTGGCGGGAGCCTGAGAAGTTTGAGCCCGAGAGGTTCGAGGGGACGGAAGGGGTCAGAGATGGGCACAAGATGATGCCATTCGGCTCGGGTCGGAGAGGGTGCCCCGGGGAGAACCTGGCACTGAGGATGATGGGTGCAACTCTGGGGTCGTTGATCCAGTGCTTCGAGTGGGGGCGGATCAGTGAGGAGCTGGTGGACATGACTGAGGGGACCGGTCTGACCTTGCCCAAGGCTCGACCCCTGATGGCTCGTTGTCGACCACGCGAGGCCGCCTGGCCAGTCGTTTCTCAAATTTGAGTGGACCGTCTGAATAATTACATTTTATCAGCGAGAATATTGTACAATTGTTGCAGCAATATGTGCCTCGAGTGTGTACATATATATATATGGTAGTTGTTGTTGCGATAAAGGTATCAGTGGGGTCGTGGTATAGCCGAGCCCGACTCGTGTCGTAGTTAGCAATATGGTTTATGTTTTATGGTGACTCATGCTTAGTCAGGATGCATCGAGGGAAATGACTGCAACATAATGGATTGGGATCGACAGTAAGATAATTGTATCTTATCATTAAATTAATCTCACTAAATTTTGAATTGGTCAAGATTATCCGGTGATGCATGCGGAATCAATGAATGAGTCTTCCTTCCACTATCTCGTTGATTTTGACCATGCCATACTCTAATGGGGACAAAATTTCATCTTAATTGTTGAATTAAACCTTTTTTGTTGCCGATAGAATTATCTAGTCTCTTGGCAGGCCATTCACCCTTTTGCCTATTCCAGTATTCAGTAGCCAACCCTAATTTATCTTAGGCTGCAGAAATGTAAAGGGTGAGATTAGTCCTACCTACGGGCTAACAGTTCAAGTATCTACTAAGGCCATCATCTTACGTAGTGGAATGTTGTGCCACTAAGATCCGAATTGACATATTATGTAAGCCTATATGGGTGAGAAGACAAGATCCCTTTTATAAACCCTCTCTTTATCAATAAAAGCCCAGCAAAAGAAATTGACAATCCCAAACTAGAATTATGTTCAGCTTCTACCTCCTCCTGCTCGTAAGTTTATATGTGATATCGCCGCATCTAATTCACAAGATCCGCAACCTCCCGCCCAGTCCCTTCCCGACGATCCCCCTCCTCGGCCACCTCCACCTCCTGAAGCCGCCCCTCCACCGTGCCCTCGCCGCCATCTCTCAGCGCCATGGCCCTGTACTACTCCTCCCTTTTGGCTCCCGCCGCCAAGGAATGCCTGGCGAAGAACGATGTCGTCTTCGCAAACCGCCCCCGCCTACTCACTGGGAAATACCTGGGCTACGACTACACGAGTGTTACGTGGTCGTCGTACGGTGAGCACTGGAGGAACCTGGGGCGGATCGCAGCCGTTGAGATCCTCTCCTCACACCGCCTCAACAGCCTCTCAGGGATACGAGCTGACGAGGTTGTTGATCTCGTCAGGCGGCTCACGGGGAAGAGCAACTGGGACCTGCCGGTGGACATGAAGAAAGCCCTGTTCGAACTGATGCTGAATGTGATGATGAGGATGATCGTCGGAAAGAGGTACGCACACTATTAATAAGACGAATTGAGGCATATATAGATCACCGTTACATTAATTTAATACTCTGGAATTTTCTGTCTTAAATCCAGTCTCTCATTTTACCACGGAATTCTAAGGCAGTTTGAAATTCCACAGGTATTATGGAGAAAATGCCGTGGGCGCGGAGGAAGCGGTGAGGTTCCGGGAGATTGTCGCAGGAACGTTCAAAGTCGGAGGGGTNTTTCATCTTAATTGTTGAATTAAACCTTTTTGTTCAGGTACAGGCCGATAGAATTATCTAGTCTCTTGGCAGGCCATTCACCCTTTTGCCTATTCCAGTATTCAGTAGCCAACCCTAATTTATCTTAGGCTGTAGAAATGTAAAGGGTGAGATTAGTCCTACCTACGGGCTAACAGTTCAGGTATCTACTAAGGCCATCATCTTACGTAGTGGAATGTTGTGCCACTAAGATCCGAATTGACATATTATGTAAGCCTATATGGGTGAGAAGACAAGATCCCTTTTATAAACCCTCTCTTTATCAATAAAAACCCAGCAAAAGAAATTGACAATCCCAAACAAGAATTATGTTCAGCTTCAACCTCCTCCTGCTTGTAAGTTTACATGTGATATCGCTGCATCTAATTCACAAGATCCGCAACCTCCCGCCCAGTCCCTTCCCGACGATCCCCATCCTCGGCCACCTCCACCTCCTGAAGCCGCCCCTCCACCGTGCCCTCGCCGCCATCTCTCAGCGCCATGGCCCTGTACTACTCCTCCCTTTTGGCTCCCGCCGCCAAGGAATGCCTGGCGAAGAACGATGTCGTCTTCGCAAACCGCCCCCGCCTACTCACTGGGAAATACCTGGGCTACGACTACACGAGTGTTACGTGGTCGTCGTACGGTGAGCACTGGAGGAACCTGGGGCGGATCGCAGCCGTTGAGATCCTCTCCTCACACCGCCTCAACAGCCTCTCAGGGATACGAGCTGACGAGGTTGTTGATCTCGTCAGGCGGCTCACGGGGAAGAGCAACTGGGACCTGCCGGTGGACATGAAGAAAGCCCTGTTCGAACTGATGCTGAATGTGATGATGAGGATGATCGTCGGAAAGAGGTACGCACACTATTAATAAGACGAATGGAGGCATATATAGATCACCGTTACATTAATTTAATACTCTGGAATTTTCTGTCTTAAATCCAGTCTCTCATTTTACCACGGAATTCTAAGGCAGTTTGAAATTCCACAGGTATTATGGAGAAAATGCCGTGGGCGCGGAGGAAGCGGTGAGGTTCCGGGAGATTGTCGCAGGAACGTTCAAAGTCGGAGGGGTCTCGAACGTCCCGGAGTTCCTACCGATCCTCACAAAGTTCGGGTTCGAGGATGTGGGGAGGGAGATGGGTGAGTTGCAGCAGAAGAGGGATGACTTCATGCCGAGTCTGCTTCAGGAGCAAAAGAGACTGATCAAGAGCGGTGGCGATGTGTCTGATCCAAACTCAGACGAAGCGAAGAGCAAGACTCTGATCCAGGTCCTGCTGCTCCTGCAGGAAAAAACAACCCGAGTATTACAGCGACGTTACCATCAGAAGCATGATGTCGGCAAGTATCGGATACATCACCAATTCCACCTCTCAAACGTCTTCTAGAGTAGGGATGAACGTAAAAAATTCAACTGGAAAATACTGCTAACTGGAGAGTTAATGTGTGACTACTTGCAGGCTCTGTTGGGTGCGGGAACTGATACTTCATCCGGGGCGATGGAATGGGCGATGTCGCTCTTGATGAACCATCCGGCGGTCTTATAGAAGGAGCAAGTCGAGATCGATAGTGTTGTTGGGTTGGACAGATTGCTGAACGAGTCTGACCTCTCGAAACTCCCTTACCTCCACTGTATCATCAACGAGACGATGCGAATGTACCCTGCCGGCCCGCTCCTGATCCCCCGCGAGTCGTCCGAGGAATGCCACGTGGGAGGTTACTGGGTGCCAAGCGGCACGATGCTGTTGATCAACGTGTACTCGATCCACCGGGACCCGAGGCACTGGCGGGAGCCAGAGAAGTTTGAGCCCGAGAGGTTCGAGGGCATGGAAGGGGCCAGAGATGGGTGCAGGACGATGCCTTTCGGCCCGGGTCCGAGAGTATGCCCCGGGGAGACCCTGGCGCTGAGGATGCTGGGTGTGACTCTGGGGTCGTTGATCCAGTGCTTTGAGTGGGGGCGGACCGGCAAGGGGCTGGTGGACATGACTGAGGGAACGGGCCTGACCATGCCGAAAGCTCGGCCCCTGGTGGCTCGTTGCAGACCGCGCGAGTGCATGAGATCGGCCCTTCTCAAATTTGAGTGAATGGTGTGAGCAATTTTAAGTACATGATCCCTGGACTCGATAGCTGCCTATATGAGACTATGTGAGTGCGAAAAACAAGATCCCCTTGTTGCAAACAAGACTAAGCACAAACTATTCTCTCAGTATTCATAGGAATAACGATCAATCTTTGTGATTGCTCACAGATCCTCCCATGTTGTCTCTGATCGGTTTCTGACAACAGGAAGGTACTGGAGGTGACGACAATTCATGCCAGCTCGATATCGGGTCAGGGATAGGACCGCGGTATCGATGAAAGGCCGGCCCGTTTACGGTCCGGGACCATAGACAGAAGCCTATAGATGCTCACCACTTCCACGACAAATTCTCACCAAAATGCGACAGACCCCTAGACATTACAGCCACGCAGAGAGTACAAAGCAAACTATTCCTTTGCCCCCACAACAATAATAGTTTTTTTTTCCGGCTGAAAAAAGACTCACGTGCCCAAAGGGAGACAAAGCATCTACTAAGATTCTGCCAAACGGCTAATTTTTCTTGGATGGTTAGTTCTTCTGGGTTCCCTGGGGTTATTAAGGTTTTATTTAATGTTTAACATTTAAAAATACTCCTGCAGACATGTCGAAAGACAGATAGTGAAAATAGGATTTGATGCGACCGGACTGTACTTTTTTTTAGTCCTATAAATATTCTGAATTCTATTGCATATCTACTGCTCGTGCTTTGTTTGGACATTTTGAGTGGACCGTCAGGCTTTTTCTTCTTTATTCATAGAAAGAGAAGAATAAGATAACACAGCAGCGGCTCGTGGTTTCCACACGCCTCTCTGTGCCATTCGACAATGTCCGCAGAAGGTTCCCAGTAAACGATAAGGGAAACCCTCTCGTCCCATTCTTTTTTCATTTTTTTAAAATTTATTGTTCGGAACAAACTGGGTCATTGACGATCTCAAGAGCCTTACTCCACCCCGATCCGGCATTCGTGTTATATAAGATGAAGTATTTTGACGTCCGGACGGACCATTTTACTACCCTCTCCTCCCTCTCGTCGACCATCGGCCGCTGACCGGTCGAGCTGTCGGAGATCACTCTTGACGTTAATCTCAGTACGCACCCCAGCCGAGTGGCTTCTCATCGTTCACGTACGGACCCAACTTGTTCCGGCGGGACCGAGTCGTCTAATATGGCATCTCCAGCAACACCGGGAGGACCCGACGATAGCGGGCACCACCGAAACGATGACGTGGAAACAGAGTCGAGCCACCTCTTGCCACCTCGGGACCATGGCCCTGAGGATCTGGCCTTCGAGCCTCTCGAGAAGATCCTCATCGTTGACATCGAGTCCGTCGACGAGATGGCGGTACCGCCCTTCTCGTGGAAGAAGCTGTGGCTGTTCACGGGCCCGGGTCTCCTGATGAGCGTGGCGTTCCTCGACCCGGGTAACCTGGAGGGGGACCTCCAGGCAGGGGCGATCGCTGGGTACTCGCTTCTGTGGCTTCTTATGTGGGCCACGGCGATGGGGCTCCTCATACAGATGCTATCGGCCAGGGTTGGAGTGGCCACCGGCCGCCACCTCGCGGAGCTGTGCAGGGAGGAGTACCCGCGCTGGGTTGGGTTCGCGCTCTGGTTCATGGCGGAGGTTGCCCTGATCGGGGCGGACATACAGGAGGTCATAGGGAGCGCCATTGCCATTCATATTCTGAGCAACGGTCACTTGCCCATCTGGGCTGGGGTCCTAATCACCGCCTCCAATTGGTAAGTTAAAATCTTTTCACTCTTATCTAAACATTTTTATCGCTTCTGTTGATAATTTCTCGTTCTGTACTTTCGTTCTGTTTCTGTTAGGAGCTGAACATTGTCATTTCCTGAATTTAGGACGAAGATTTGAAATTTTCGAGCTTTCTTTTTCCCCCACCACCCTCCAAATTTCATGTTTCTCCAACAATGTTTTCTCAGCTTGTCGGTGAACTGAACTGATAGTTTCTATCATAAGGTGATTGCTTGCTGCAGATTTTTCTTGAAAAACTGTGGGGGCGACCTGTTCTTGACTCGGTAGTTTGATTATTTTTGGACATAAGCAGCTTCTTTTTTCTGTTCCTGGAGAACTATGGAGTGAGGAAATTGGAAGCCGTCTTTGCATTTCTCATTGGAACCATGGCTGTGTCTTTTGCCTGGATGTTTGCTGACACAAAGCCCAGCGGGAAAGAACTTCTGATGGGTGAGATTGTCTCAGAAGATTCGACTTATTTGCATATTCTTATCCTTCCATTTACTCGGGGATTTTCATTAAGTAATCTCATTTTCCTCCCCTGTTTCTGTCCATCAGGTTTACTAATTCCGAAACTCGGCTCAAAGACAATTCATCAGGCTGTGGGAGTCGTCGGTTGTGTCATAATGCCTCACAATGTATTCCTCCATTCTGCCTTGGTCCTGTCTAGAAAAATCAACCCTGAGAAGAAGGGCCAGGTCCAAGAAGCCATAAACTACTACTGCATCGAATCGTCTCTTGCCCTTCTTGTCTCTTTCATGATAAACCTGTTTGTAACTACTGTTTTTGCAAAGGGATTCTATGGCACAAAACAGGCAAGGACTATTGGGCTCGTAAATGCAGGGCAGTACCTTGAGGAGAAATATGGAAGCGGACTCTTTCCAATTCTTTATATTTGGGGGATCGGGTTATTAGCAGCAGGGCAGAGTAGTACGATCACGGGGACTTATGCAGGGCAGTTTATTATGGGAGGATTCCTCAACCTTCGACTGAAGAAATGGCTCAGGGCACTGATCACAAGGAGCTTCGCTATTGTGCCAACTATAGTTGTGGCTCTCGCGTTTAACAGATCCGAAGCTTCATTGGATGTTTTGAATGAGTGGCTCAACGTTCTCCAGTCTGTGCAGATTCCCTTCGCCCTTGTACCACTTCTTACTTTGGTATCAAAGGAGCAGGTTATGGGAGTCTTCAAAATCGGGCCCTCACTCGAGGTATGAAACTCTTTAAGAAAGCTTTAGTGTCTTGCCGTGTTATCAATTAGTTTGCTTGTCACTTTCTTTGCTGAATAGCAGTAGTCATGTCTCAATATCATGTCACTCTTCTTCTGCCCGAATCTTATCATCTGGAAGATCTTATGTTTCCTGAAAGTTAGAAGATTTGCCATCTGCCTTGCCAAGTTGCTTCTTGCAGCTTGCCGGGGGGCGTGGTGGATTTTTTCCCTCGGCAATGTTACCTTTAATCAACTACAGAAGGACGCTAAATCTTGATTAGAATTTCCTCAATCATCTATTACACTTAAAATTGCTCTGTAATTTAGCTTGTACAACTGTAGAGAAGTTTTCATAAATATTTCAAGCTCTCTCTATTTGCTGCTTAATTTGTACCTCACATTCCTCTGAAGTCTAGACAACTAACTATTAATGAGTGCCAATTAATACTCGCTTTCATTTCCGGCTTATTAGTTAGTGATCAGTTACGCCTTTTCCATAACCATTCTCAATGCTTATCTGCTAAAGATGAGGCTATGTACGTCATTTATATCGTGCAGAAAGCAGCATGGGCAGTGGCTGCATTGGTGATGGTGATTAATGGGTATCTTCTGCTGGATTTCTTCATCTCTGAAGTTGAGGGAATACTGCTTGGATTCCTCGTCTTCGCAGGAACATCAGCATATGCAGCATTCCTGTTTTACCTCATCTCCCGTAGTGACGCCCTCAGTTGGGTGAAACTGATGTTGCCCAAGTTCGGGAACTGAGCACATTCGCGCGCTACTCAGATGAACTCTTCTTCTTTTGACCAGAAAACAGATCCAAGTACGAGAACGAGTCGATTCACACCATATATCGTGAAGATCCTTGTGAGGGCTGCATTATTGGAAAAGAAATAGGAGGAACCAAGCGGCCCAAATCATCCAGCGCCAAACTTTTTTCGTCTTCTGCCCTTGTGCCGAGGATCGTCCTTTGTTTTCCACTTTCATGCAGGACTCCCAGGCTTCCCAGGCAGGAACGCGACAACTCGATCCAATCTACATCGTAGCAATGCTTTTTTATTCGCCACATTAGCTTAGAGTTCGATAGGACTTTATTCTCTAAGTGGGCATAAATTTGTCTGTAAGACGAATGAGGCTGCCGCCCTGATCATCATCTATTACAATTCTAACTGTTGAAGTGTACGTTTCCGATAAGGGTCCTCCTTACACGTAACTTTGACCTGACGGAGCTAAGGGGAGAAGAGAAGCCTTTTTTAGATTGCTTGGATGCGGTGAACCGGACCGAGAAGAATAATTATTGTTAATCGAACCGATCTGAACCGAAGTTTCTAGAGTAACTTTGTAAACTAAAATGGTTTGTTTTTGGCGGTTCGGTTAATTTTGAATTGACTGGGTCCAATTACATCTTGGTTGAATGAATTATATTTACGTTTATTATAAAGAGCTGTTAATGGATTAACCGAAAAAGAAAAATCAGTTTTACTTGGTTTTAATTATTTTGATATAAAATGGATATGATTCGGTTTGAAATACTAAATAATGTTTACCAATATGTTAAGGTCAAAGTGGTTAAATTATTTATAATGCATACATCCATATATATATATATATACATACATATTATTTAAGTGAAGAAGGGAGTTAAGTTAGTTGTTTTATTTTTATATTTTTTGAAATGTTCTTAATAAATATAAATTT
>CXYZ01003051.1:1078659-1095344 GCA_900006705.1 Sonneratia caseolaris
AGTGAGTTCATTCGAGACGCAAGACGAGGAACCACGTGTCGATCTATCGGTATCTGTTTTTTTTTTTTTTTATGAGAAGCAGATGCGTAGGATAGCCCTAGGAGGTCGAGTTGGGTTGGTGGTAAAAGACGTGCGGTGCGGGTCCAGCTCATCAGATTACGTGCCAGCCCAAGTCATCGTCACCCCTACCGTTCTCCCGAGCAATCGTAGCTCATGCTGACCAAGTGTGGGGAATAGAGGAATGCAGACCCTTTGCATGATACCAAATCCAATACTTACGTCATTAATGCATCAGATTCCTCCATGAGATATGCTATTATTATTATTAATATAGATAGGTGAAAAGCCAATTAGTAGTGCCCAACTTCATTTTGTAGGGTGTGCATATATATATATATATATATGTATGTCTTTGCATCATCAATGACCCTGCAAATATTAATAATAATTAAAATTCTCAACATCTTATCATTCAAATTAGAATATTAATTAAAATAATTTAATTTTTTTCTCTTTACTAAAGTTATAATTTGAATATCTATTATGAGAGTTTTTTTTTATATTAATATGAGTTATTTTATAAAAAAAAACTAATCATAAAAATAAATATTCTTATTATTATAAAAATATATTATATATTATCGTTCGGATGGATTCATCGAAGAAGTCACTTGCTTTCGCTTACGTGACGACAGGGTGTCTGTCTGGATCGAATTAAGCTTTCCGGTGGTCCCCGCGGTCCCGTGGCACGAATCCGAAGTCCACAGGTGCCACGCATGCGCACACGTTTCATCATCCCCGCGGGTTTCTTCTTTCTTTTCTTCCCTCCCCTTTCCCTTCCCTCTGAGCACGCAAGGGACAAGTCACACGGACACGGCTGTTTCAGAAAGCGTCCGAGGAGAAGGAACCTTTGTCTCTTTTCACCGAAAAAGCAAAGCACATATACTGTACTGTACCACACGGTAGCTGAGGGAGGAACACGTGCGACTGTACTGATGACCGGCACTCGTAGTTATCCTCAGGAAGACGAGTTCGGCTTAACCGCCCCAGAGGAAGAAGTAGAAGTAAAATTCGATTCCGCGTTGTTGAGAGGTTCCTCCGATCCGACTCGTCTACAGCCAGAGTGTTTCTAGAGGATGTGCTCACTCGGCCGTCTCGGTGAGAGATATTTTGTTGCTGTATCGGTTGCTTGTCAGCACTCTGAGTGGGGCCCATTTGCTGTTCATTTTACTCCGATGGCAGCAACCGCAGAGTCGGATTCAGTGAATCTAAGCTAGTCAGAGTAAACACTTGCTCTGTGACGAGCATGAAATTTCTTATAAAGTAAATGTGGGTTAGAGGTAGAGCTGGCATGGCCCGATAAGAGTATAGGCCCGAGCATGGCACGAATGCTTATCATGCTGCCGCCCTGCGGGCCCCACTAAAAACTTTCTATGTGATTTTTTTAAAAAAATAATTCAAATGAATTATTAGGAACCAAACTCAAGTTAATTAGCACATTTTTTTTTTCTCTTTTTACCTTCTAGTCCGATCGATACAACAATGATGCTTTGGATGTATTTTAAAGGCATTATTTTTGTTTTTAATACAAATAGTTTTTTTTTAATTTAATATTCAGGGCTATCGGATTGGCACAGTACGATAATTTTTTACTCGGCATGCCAACCCAGCACGGTTAGTGATGGCCCAGTAATCCTTGGCACAGGCCTGTACTGGCCTATCGGGCCGGGCCACGAATTGCCAGCTCTAAGTTAGAGGGATCAAGGAGTTACGTTGGATCTCTGTCGACGGTGTTAGCCGAAGCAATTAGACAATTTCGGCTCTCTTTTTTTCCCCTAATGGATAGCATAGATTTGACAATTTTGACTAATTATGAAGGATTTGGGCTTTTCCTAATGTTAACTGGACCACGTGATTTCGTCAAAAAATCGTAAGGTTTTGATCCGCCGACAATCGCCCATGTCATTGACGGCCCAGCCCACCTTGTCAGTGGATCACTACTGGGCCGGGAATTACGACATAATCCTAGGGAAAATTAGCACATAAAAATTAGAAAGCGATTCCAGGGAAGGAGACTGGCGGAGACCGGAGAACCCCGTCATGACTCACGCCGCGGGAAGGCGCCTTCTCTGTTAACCTCCCGGCTACCACCAACAGCCACTTGACAAAATGAAGCCCGTCACCCTCCGTTGAATCTGCACTTAACTCTCTAATTACAGAGTAAACTCAAGTACTCTCTCTTCTGTTTCTCGACGGGGATCTACATCCCGATCGGCTGCTACCGGCAAAGGGGGGTAAAAAAAAGGAAGAGAAACAGCTCCCGTATCAGATGATGCATTCACTTCAGCTGCTCGCGAAATTCTCCGCTTCGCCGCTGAAAAGGATCGTAGTGGGCAGTGGGGGAAGTTGTCCGCCGTTCTCACTCAACCCTCTCGGTGCGATTCGTGCTCCAGATCTTGGCCGGGATGCGGCCGGGAGAGTGGCTTTGACTAAGGTGCTGTGCAGCGCAACCTCTGAGAGGAGTGACGGTTTTCCAGTCACTCGTGACGGCCGCCGTGAGCGAGCAGCGAGTGCCGGTGAGTGTGTCCCCTCTTTTACGTCTCGCAGAGCCGGGCTGTAGCTCCGCCGTCGCCGTTGCCGGGTCACCGGTTGCCCAGCACAGTGGGGGGCGGCGGGGGCAAATCTGTCATTTCGTTCACCCCCAATCTTGGAATTTCAAACCGGGGATCATGATTTTGTTGGAAAAAGGAAAAAGAAAAAGATGATGATTTGTTGAAGGAAGAGGCATCATCATTGAAAATAGCAAAAATGGCAGCATCGTGAGGCATGACTCACCCATCACTCAACCCTTTCCTCGATCAAATACCATCCCACACTTAATACCTAATGAATTATTACGGTTGTTGATTTCAGCTTGGCCCATAAAGGATCAATCCCAAGATTACTGTCATCAATTCCTCTTTTTAAATACCCTCAGAAACAAGATTATTTTTTTATATGTAAAAAAATAAAATGAGATGTATTTTTCTGGTCGGGTTTAAAGTAATCTCTTTTACGATGACAAAGGCGATGACATTGCTGTCTTTTTTCCATTGTCGGGCATCGGATGATTAATTAATTTGGGGCGTGAGGACTGAGGGGTCATCAGCGTGAAGCTCAGTTTAAAATATCTTTCCGGCAGCTGCCGCCTCGTGCTGTAAAAGGCTGTGAAAATTCTTCCTTTTGATTGATATCAATATCCGCCCCCCCGCTCTCTCTCTCTCTCTCTCTCTCTCTGTCCGTGTCTTCTTTTCTTCTGTCGGTCTGTGCGCCACTTTCTTTGTTTCTCTTCTTGTTTCATGCTCAAACTTTGGGCCTTTTGACTCCGGCTGCTGGGAAGGGACTGGACCAGTGCGAGCTCAACACATGGCGACTGGCGACGCATCGGACCCGCGTATAGCCCAAATCGCCTCTTCGATCCGGGTCATCCCGGATTTCCCCAAACCCGGTACGATGCTCCATGCCCAGCTTCTCCGTGGTTTTCTGGCCGGTTGTAGATTGGTTGCCATGATTCTATCTAGGAGAGCTGTGAGCTGGGATTTTCTACCTACTTTCCCTCTTTATTTTGGTGTTTATTTTTTACTACTAAATGTTCATGCTTTGGGAACTATGGTCTGTTGACAGGGATTAGGTTTCAAGATATAACGACATTGCTTCTGGATACCAAGGCTTTCAGAGACACCATTGATCTGTTTGTTGAGAGATACAGGGGGAGGGACATCTCTGTTGTTGCAGGTTAGTGTGCACTATTTTTAGGTTGCCCCCTTTTTTCTTTTAATTTGTCTTTGCTCCGACCTGAAGCACGAAAGAATTGAATGGAAAGTTTTCTCTAGATTTAGTTGCTGACGAAGCTTGGCCTCATCTTAGTAGTAGCAGCANATGGAAAGTTTTCTCTAGATTTAGTTGCTGACCCTGCTTGGCCTCATCTTAGTAGTAGCAGTAACTCACTTTCTCAGTACATAAACTCTTGTGGGGCATATGAAATTCTAGAATCTAGCACTCACCCCAATTAACCAACCAAGACGTACTTAAGGCATGATGAGATTTTGAGGATTGTTGCTCAATTTATCAGTTACGACTTTTTAGCTCCATTTGATTCCAAATCCTCCAGTGGGGACTTCGGACATGCAGGTGGATGCTCCTCTTTCTAGTACTGGAGCATGTACACCATTGAGAAACTGCTATAATTTTTTTATTCCTAGCTATATGGCCTTATGCTGAAGCTAATATTTAGCTTTTAAAACTATAGCTAGATGCTTGACGCAAGTAACCGATAGAAGATTATAGCAGCATTTTTCCCTTCTATCTCATGACTTGCACGTCTTTGTATTGGTTTTAGACCAGTAGATTGCCATTATTTTACTTCCTTCTGACATTTAATTTACTGAAAATGCTTCTACTGCACATTCAATTAAATGGATTAGGCTACTGAATATGCATCCAAGAAGCAGAAAGTACTGTGTGGTTACTTATAACTATAATGTGCACATAACTGTTTAATTATTCATTTTCTAATAATATTCTGCAGGTGTTGAAGCAAGAGGTTTCATCTTTGGTCCACCCATTGCGTTGGCTATTGGTGCAAAATTCGTCCCCATGAGAAAACCTAAAAAGTTGCCAGGTAAATTTTACCTCTGGATGAAGATTTCTCCTCTTGGAACCTCTATGTTTTGTTGGAAGCAATTATTCTGTTTGTGGGCAATTTTCAATAAGTGACTCAAAGGACAATACCGGTAGCTGGGTTTGGTTTAACTTATTATTTTAATGAAGTTTCGTTTAACCATACGTAATAGGTTGCCTAAGACTGTCTACGGAGTGATTGTTCACTCTACATGAATTGTGTTAGCAGCAGAATTTGTAAAGTTCTGGTGGCATCCCAAATTCTTGGAATGTCTTAAAGCAGCACTTAATAATGATGGAATGACCTTTATCAGGGCCTGTAATAGCAGAGGAGTACTCTTTGGAGTATGGAACAGACATAATGGAAATGCATGTAGGTGCTGTTGAGCCCGGGGAGAAGGTTCTTGTTATTGATGACCTCATTGCAACTGGGGGAACACTATGTGCTGCAATCAAACTACTTGGTAAATTATCAAAACTTAATCTTACATCCTTTTGACATGTCTTGTAAGCATGATCCTGAATGGATAGTTTTATTGATAGATTATTGTTTGAAGCATATTCTGGAAACTGATGGTAGTAGCTCTGAAAAGTGAAAGTCATTTTTGAAGGAAGTGGATTGGCTTACAGTTACAAAATGAAGGAAATCTAAACCACAGGAACCCTAATTCGAAGTATGATTAGAGAGGCCGATTTTCTCTTCACTGCATTAGTCCTATTCAGTCCTATGGAGGATAAAGTTTTTATCCCTCTCTTTCGGTGAATTCTATTGGCATTTTGTTAGTTTTGGTAATATTCAGTATTGCTTAAGTCTGCTTCACCCCTTTCTAGTTGCTTCACATTTTTTGGTCTTGCATTTGCCCCATCAAGTGACCTAGTTATCTTCATTAATCTTTCTGTATTCATGTTGTTATTTTTTCCCCCCCTGCAGAACGAGTTGGTGCACATGTGATTGAATGTGCATGTGTCATTGAATTACCGGAGCTAAAGGTATTTATACATCGTTTTCATTTTATGTTGTAACTGTATTCAACATGATTTTTGAACCGTTCATCTAAATTAAACTGGAACCCAGAAATATAAAAATAAAAAGAAAAGCTAAAGGCTTGATTCTTGAATTTCTGAAATCCTGAATTCAGTGAAGGTTCCATTGTCGCAATCCTCTTGTATTTTCAAAAATCTATGCTACCAATGTTGCTAACCTACCATTTTTTCAAAAATCTATAGGGTCGTGATCGACTGGGAGATAAGCCACTTTTTGTCCTCGTTAGCCCAGCTTGATTGAACTTCATCCAAAGATACTAGTTGCATCTCTGCTGTTTGCTCCAGAATGTCATCTCCAGTCTGTGAAGGAGATCAATTGATAATAAAGGATTTTGTCTTCAGTGAAGGCAAGGGACTGTCAGGCATAGCTGTTGCAACTCGGTGGAGTTTCAAACAAGTTCGGTTGATTCTTAGTTGTAACATCGTTCATCAATGCAAACGTTCTGCCAAGCTACTGTAATTCTTGTTTGTCCTCTAAACTGAACTGGGTACCATCGCTGGAGTATGCTTATGCGAGTTTCTTGTTGGTTCCTCCTCACGCATGTGCTTATTGACTTGTTGGTTTGCTTTCATCGCACAACACCCATCATATATCAGATGTTGCAAGAACTGATCGAGTATGATCTTTTTCACATGATGGATCGAATGAGACGATGAATCTTATCGGGGCTGTGAAACCTCCCGTCAATCTTCTCCCGACCTGTGTGCACTGGAAGATCTGTGCGGGACCATGTGAGGTGGCTGAATGGCATCTCGAACCCCGGGAAAGGGCATAGGAAATCATCAGTAAATGCCCATCCTGAAAGGCCAATGCAGCTCCCAGGTATTGGTCGTGAGCGGGAGCGAGAGTAGTGGGGTCGGGAGCGATTGGATCGGATCTGCAGAAGGTGATGGATCTTATCAAAGGCTCTTTTCAATGGTGAGCTCTCTTTCGTGTCCCATAGATGTCACCAGACTGACAAGAAGCTAGCTGAAAAGAGGGAGAGCGACATGAGATCAGATGGAACATGACGATTGTGACTTTACCACGAAAGATCCCATCCCCCACCCTCCCCCAATCACTTCACTTTGAAACGCATCACAGATCCATTAGCTCGACAGAATCTAGACGAGTGCGCATCTTGGCATGTAACTGTCCATCGGTCTGCTTATAAACCCTCTGACACTCAGAGAAAAATTGATGCTTTTCGGGCCTAGAAAGGAGATCCTGCTCGATGCACTGTATGTAATCAGCCGTATAACTGGGCTAGATCTTTTACTAACAAAAAACTAAGTATCTTAATCTAACACCTTATGTTAAATATCATGCTCAGTGCACCTGATTAAGTCTCTCCTTTTCATCTTAAAAACTTCACCACGTTATTTCCCATCAGCAGTTTAGCTTAAGAGACCAGATCATGCACATCTAAAGGGGGACAGACAGTCCAACCAGCAGGGCTACACTTAATATAAGGTTATGTGATCCGATTCTATGTTGACAAAGTAGAGAGATTAGCAAATACATAGATAAATTTAAGTAAAATTTACATAAAATTTCATGGATTTTCCCATATGTTCCAATCCATCCCTGCGTCTGGGGGAGGCTCAAACGTGATCAACTGAAAAGCTTTTCAAGCTGTCGGATTATTTATTGTAAGATTGCCCGAGTCAGTGCCTTTGGTATTGTGGAATCATCACTCAGCAGTCTTTTTTTTTTTCCTCCCCTTTTAACAGTGGAAAAAAAGGACAAATTTAATTTTCTTTTTGCATAAGATTTTTTCCTTTGTCATCGGAGAGGTCCAATAAAATTGGATCGATACAGGGAAGATTAGTATGTTCCTTGCCTTCGTAGGATTTTTTTTCCCTCGTATTTTATGTTGGCTCTATCACTTTCAAGATCTTTCCCTGCAAAATATTCATATGGAAGTGCGAGAATCATGCATGATTCATGAAGATGGGAATTTAAACAGCATAGACACTACATGAGTGGACTCGCAATCTTACCGTCTTGACTCTAACACCGCACATCGATCGTAGTTATTGAAAAAGGGCAAGGCAACTGATCCGTCTAATCTCGAGAAAGTCGGATGTTCAACGAACGATCAATCGAGCTGTGGCTAACACCCGGATTGACCAGAGGATTTCGCACGTGTGAATCTCGCGGCATGATTCGGCTGTGTGTTACGTGGTTTTTGTTCATGATCAGGGGTTGAAGAGCAAGTCCCCGCATTTGCACTTCCAAGCCATGGGCTTGTAGTTGGAGACGCCATCGCCGCCGCCGCCGCCGCCGCCTCCTCTGGAGTAGGCAATTCTGGGAGTGGCGTCGGCGCCGAAGAGGCGGCTGATCCAGCGAGGCCGCTGCTGCTGGGGCACGACGGGCACCTGCACCGCCTGGCACCGCCCGCACGAGCTGCTGCACCGCCTCTCGCACCTCGGCGGGCTCGACCCGATCAGCCTCCTCTTCTTCACCGTCTCAACCCTCCCCCCTTCAAACACACCGTCTCTCCACAACTCGGCTGTCTCAGCTTCGATCATCACGTCCGAAAGGACCCGTCCTGTAAATGTCTCAGCATGAGTAAATTCGAAGATTAAGCAGGAACTGATGCGATAGCTTGACAAGGTTGAATTTTGTTGCTCCGATATATCACCAGCGTGCAAGTTCATCCCGAATTATGCATTTGAATTTTGCCCATGTGGCATGGGAGTCTGTAGAGGTTTCGTTTCGTGGAGCTTACCTTCAGTGGGAAGCAACTTTGAGCCCACTAGCAGGAGCATGGAAATGATTACGTGGCTCCATCTCCATTGACAACAGAAATTTTGGGTCCTGCCCATTTCCTCAGAGAGAGAGAGAGAGATAGGGAGAGAGATGAGACCGTGAATGGGGGGAGAATGATGAGGAGGAACAGATAATAATGGAAAGAGAGTTAGAAACAGAGATGGAGGCAAAGAAGCAGCAGGGGAATTGGAGTGAGTGACTAATGAGAAAAGGTTCCGTTTTTATTAAACCACAGGGAGGTTAATTCAGAGGGCTGCCCTGCAACCACCTTCAATTATGCAGCGTGTGAACAGAGCAAAGGACAGGGATCGAAAAGGGAAGAATCTCATCTCCATCTCCCCTCGTTTCATGAGCCCCCCTCAAGAAGAAGAACTGAAAATTTTGTTCCCTCCTGGACAGGGAGGGATCAAAGCACAGCAAACGGCTGAAGGAAAATTCAAAATGCGGAAACAGAGATCGCAGTGCAGATAGCAAATGATAGGGACTCTCTGTCTCCTGGCAACCGGAAGGATTCAAACAATGTAGAAAGGCTCCGATCTTGAAATCTCCCTTTCCTTCACTCTGCCCCACCTCTGATTTTTAGCATTCTGAGAGAGAGAGAGAGAGAGAGAGAGAGGGTGAAGAGTTTTTGTTGTGGGGGACTGGGTTTGGAGGGTGTGGTGTTGGGAATTTCGGAGGGTACTGGGGATCGGTGAACAGTGCCACTTCAACACGCAAATCCCATCATCCTCTCTATCTGATCTCTGTGTGGTAGGAGGACGAGTGCGCTGTCTAGATTTATTTCCCGAGAAAGGTCCAAACATGGAGAGGCTACGGCTACGGCTATAGACAGGGTCGGCAGCTGAGACAGGTTATAGAGGATGGAGGTTTACTTCATCGTATTGAAGGTCCAACCATAGTATCAACACTTTTATTATAAGTTCATATCCTCTTTTTTTAACTGAAAATGTGAGGTTGTGGCCTTGTGATGAGTTGCGTCTTCTGAATAATGTCGGGCCGATAAAACATCCTGGTCTCCGGTAGATGGAGATGAAGGAGCCCGGACTCAGGATCGGTGTGTATTCGCTAATAACGAGGGCTCATTTATCTCTTGCCATTATCAAGAATCGATCATCTTCAGCAATGAACTTCATAATCCACAGTCTCATTCAGCTCTAATTTCTTCTTGGGTTGATGGCGCCTTGTTTTGCCGAGCGATTGCAGGAGAGATCCTCGCAAACAGGGGTCATAAAGATTCGTCGTATTCTATAGCCTAGGAATGTGAATTCAAGTTGAACCAGGAGCATTTCTTGTCTGTGAAGTATTGCAGAAACTCGGGGCCTGAGTCTCAGGCAGCAAGGATTTAATGTCTTCCTAAGGACGCGCGTTGTAGCATTGGTCTTTCACCAGGGTTCATAAAAGGGTAATATTGAATGTATGAGTTTCCACTTCCCCATTGACGACTCGGCTTGAATCAATTGCAGCTGTTGAGCTCATTGGTAACTGAAGCGTGGCTCAGAACTCAGCGTCTTGACAGTGCTGTTCGACCCGAATGTGTTAGCGCACATTTGGAAAAAAACAAAAAATGCTTACATGACTATACGCTTCAAATAGCAAATATAAGTTTTGGTCATGAACGATCTGCAACTCCACATTGCTGCAGCATCGTACATCAATAGCCCCGGCATGATCAATGGCCCTTATCGTCTAGGTCTGAGGGAAGGCGACCTGTTCATAACTCTGAGGTCCAGGTCTGATTCATGGGTTAAGCAACTTGCCTACCACAAAACCAGTCCGATGGTCTACTGCACAATCTATTAAGCAAGGACCGAGCGAAGATTTTATGGTGTGTGAGTAAGAAAATTTTAGTACTGTCCTGTAACACACTTGAACGTAGGAAGGAGCTGGAAGGCTGACATTCATAACCAAGAGCACCTCTTTAGTCCACACGATATGTCAAGAATCAACCAACAGATAGCATCAAAACTTTACACTTCGGACTAAGAACAGAGGATATGGACAAGTTCTAGAGAGCAAAATGGATGTCTCTTTGGTTCAATATGATAAGTTGGCCTTTCGCTTCCATCACTGTGAATTCCGTAAATTCATCTCAAAGGAAGAAGAGCGGAAAGGTTAGTACTTGGGATGATCACTGAGCTGGAGGGGCCCGGTAGTACGCTGGGACGGTGGCGGGGAGGAACATTTGCCTCACTCCTTCGGCTTTGATGATGGGGAATATGATACCTGAGGCGCCCTGTGAATCAAGCATACCACGAGCTTCGTCATGAGATGAAATAATTTGATCATATTAGACTTGAGCTTGAGGCGATTGATTTGAAACACTATAGAGCTGTTTAGAAGTGTCTCAAAGAATGGTTCTTCAAGAACTGGCAACATAAACCATTGGCAGGTAGACAATGTTAAGAAACATTAACTGAAGTTGCGAATGGCAGTTGGTTACAGCAATGGAATTGGTGGTGGCACAGTGGAAGCAGAGCTTTGATTTTGAAAGCACCAAACATTGTATTGCCTTAAAGCCATTCATTCCTTTTACCAAAAACAAAGAAATAGAGAAGTGTTTCCTAGAAGAACTCACTGAGATCAGTCTTGCACCAGTCCAGATGCGCTTAGGTGAAGGGAATGGGAGCATTAAGCGGCCAACACCATAAATTGCCACAGCAAAGAAATGAAGAACCAAGCTCAAAGGCTTAGGGTTCAAGCCTGAGAGGAGAGCAATCGGTCCATTTGAGAATACTCCTCCAAGGCTCAAGTAGTCAAAGCATGCCTGCCGCATCTCCTTCCTTGCAGGGTCAGGTGAAGCACAGAAGACCTTGTACAGTGCCCCTGCCAATGTATTAATAGTAGATGCAACTGGCTGCAGACATGGAAAAAGAAAATTCAATACTCAGGTTAGGAATATGACACTACCGAAGGAATTGCTACCTTTTTCCAAATAATTCAATCCTACGTATCTTGAGCTAACACTCATAACCAGGGAAACAATTTCAAGAAATTCAATCCATTTCAGGCTCTGCTCAGAGGGAAAAAACCACTTTTCTTCCTTAGAAGTCCCAATGAAGTCTTGAATGGCTGCAATAAAATGATCTCAACGAAGTTCTTTTATGACTTGCCTTGCGCAAGGTATAGAAAGACTCAAGATACTTGCAGAGAGATGTTGCATCATTTAGGTCAAGAAGAGGCCTCAGAAGATTCCGGAGGACAACAATATCAGACAGTGCAACTGTCATTCCTCCACCTGTCAAAGGATGTCGCATATTAAATGCATCTCCCATCAACAGAGCTCCAGGGGTAGGATATGGTGCCGCTGGCATGCTTCTATTGGGCATTGTCCTTATGTTTCCTTTGTCAACTGCAGCTATGAAGGCATCACGGAGTTCTGGGGGAACCTGTAACAGGAAGAACGATTTTACCAAAGGTATGCAACGAAAAAGTGATTAAGTCAGCATACTGCAGAGCGTAAGTAAATTACCTGGGGAGCCACAACTGTCTTTAGATAGTTAAACATTTCACCACTTGAGATAGAGGGAACCTTCTGACCAGGTACATCAACCAGGCACCGAACCTCCGTGCTGCTGATAGGATAAAATAGGATGGGTGAAGGGTCTCCTAAAATGACATGCCCATGATTTGCATAGGGAAGTTGGCAGTTCTCCAATACCAGACCAACAAAGCAAGATGGTATATCAACCTGCACAGATTTGTTCCCCCCGGAGATCACAAGGAATGAAAATCTTGAGATATCTAGCATTACATAACAGAACAGTGACCTGTTTGTAGCATAACAGTAGAAAGAGAATGTCATCCGTAGAATCACAGTGTGTATGCTACTCAACTTCCTCCATTGCCAGCCCATCATACCAAATAGGCCACAAACGATTTAAAGCATTTTTACATGATCAATATTCTATTTGAGGAAAAGTAGAGCTTGAAAAGATTGGCTCTTAATACCTTAGGGTTGCAAAGGGAACGGCGCAAGTTTGAAAAGCACCCATCACAGACGATTGTAAGAGGTGCATGCGCTGTCAGCACTTCACCTTCTTTTGTCTTATATTGCACACCTTTAATGGTTCCATCTTCATCGAGCAAAGATGTAACTGTCCCTTGCTCCAACTGCACACTGAGAGGTGATGGAATTGTAAATACTGTATAACGAATTGCTGATGATAATACAAAATAACCGAAAAGACCACAACATGATCATTGATTGGAACAACACTAGAACAAGAACGTGCTAAGATACTAGTAGATTACAAATGATGGATCTCAGGATCATTGATAAACTAATTTACACAGTGCAGAGTAACTGAGAAATTCGAGCAGCCTCTGGTGCAGTGCATCAAAACATTGAGGTTGAAAAAAAAGAATAAGCACGGGAACAACAATATGGTACTTAATGAACATATGGCTCAAATAGGGTGATAATTTGAGAAGCAATATGAAATGAATGCAATTGTATCTAGGAAAGCTTACTTGGTGAGAGAAGCAGCTTTTTCACGCATTCTTTGTATAAAACGCCCATTGTGAAAGCTCCTTCCAGAAACATCCGAGTGGAACTTTTCCAGGGGATATGAGAGACGAGTATGTTTTCCATCCTTGAAAAGAGCATATCCAAAGACTTGCTGGGCATCAATCTCCTCCACACAATCTGTAGTCAGAAATCAATTTTCCATAGTTTTTTCATTATTCAGAAAAGCAAGAGAAAAATACAGATTGTTAACCAGGGAAAGACAAATTGCTGCTTTGAAAAACTTTTGAAAATCATTTGCAAGTAGAAAAAACAACTTTATCCAAATTGATTTGATTTTTCTACCTTCGAGGCCCAGCTCTATCAATTTGAGGTAACCTCCTGGTTGGAGCAATTCACCAACAATACGGTCAGGCTCAGTCAAGTCCCTTTCAATGACATGCACCCGACGCCCATCCTGGACATCAAAAAATAGAAAATAATTTAGCAACTCTACTCCAGATTCTGAAGCACCATGCACAAGACATTTACTAACTGGTACACGGTATAATATTATATAACAAGGAGAAGTTAAAGCAAAATCAATTTATTTATGAATTATAACAAAAGAGATTGTATGATTGCAACGATGCAGAAGCTTTCACATGCCAATGGTTACATCCTACCAGAACAAGTCAACACCAATTTAAACGCAGGACAAGCTCTACCCAGAAGGATACCAAGCGATAGACTCCTCCATGAAATAGAAAGGTAAAATTCTCTGAAAAACTCTGCTACTTGAACTTCTTAAATCACTAAACTAATCAAAATGACGGCATTCATCGAATGTGTTCTCATATATATTAGAGGTGTCACTCGGAGACAATACTCAGGCCTTGGTACATATCCAGTCGCCAACAATCTGAGCCATGAAGAGAAAAAAAAAAAAAGCTTGGCCTATTTGTCACTTGTTTAGTTTAATTTTTCAATAATTGAAGTAAACAAAATCAGCAGCATCTATCAAATAAATCAACAAACTATGGCAGTAATTGGGGCCCTGACTTTGGTACTAGAATACTTCCAATAACATTGAAAAAGACCTACCATTTTAGATAAAGATTAATTTATCTAAACCAGTAATTATCAGTGATGCAGATTTCCAAACAACCTCCAAGAAAAAGGAATCTTTGGAAGCCATGAAGTTGGTCTTGAGAAATCAGTTTCTTTCACCACTCACCGTTGAAGAAAATAACAAACCGGGCTTGTATATCGACAAAAAGTTAATGAAAATGAAATAAAATGCAAAATTTTCCGCGGCCAGTGACCGAATGATTGTAAAGCACTACCAATTCAAAGCAGACACAGGCTGTGCTCCTCAATAGTCACCTAATTTGAGCTTTGGTCACCTCTCTCTGCTTCGTGATTACCGTAAATTGGTTCAGCCTACCAAATCAACATACGTAGCAGTTTTCTAAATGATACTGTAACGCAGCTGACCTTATGAATAAGAGATTAGGGTGACAACGCTTGAAATATGAGAGAACGGGATGTCAACTAAAATAAGAATTTGAGATATCTTGATTGTTCCAAAAATGATCTGAGTACGATGCATAAGAAAGCCACGGACCGACAGCCCGTTTAAACTGCCATAAAACGATGGAGTAGACATTATTCGAGATTCCAGAACCCATCGAGCCTAAAGTGAAAATGACACAATACAGCAATGGAAAAAAAAATGGAAGCATCTAGACGTTGGAAAGGAGAGGGACAGAGAACAATAAGGTAACGTAGCTCGACACTGAAGATTAACCTTCCCGAGAGTGTAAGCGAGGGCGGAGCCGGCGACACCGGCACCGACGATGACGACATCAGCATTGCTATCAGCAGATCCGCTGTCCCAGCCGCTGGTGACGGCGCTTTTCACGCACTCGATCCTCGCCGAGGAACCGCCCTCTCTCTTCCCCTTGGCGACGACGCGGAACAAGGCGATGAGCGCCAGCAATGAGGCAAGGATCCACCCCAGTGCATACTGATCCGCCATCTCAGCGGTATCGCGAGCTCAGGGAGAACCGGAGAAGCTCAGGCCTAACCGCTCCGCCTCGACCACGATGGCGCCCTCTCTCTCTCTCCCCCTTCCCTCTCTAGGATCTCTCTCTCTCTCTCTCTCTCTCTCTCTCCTCCTGTGGTTTCTCAATTCGGTGCTTCGCTGGTATGAGGAAAAAGGCCGAGCATATATGGAGAACGTGAGTTGGTGGCTGTGCGTCGTCCCCTCTGTTATTAAGAGTCATATGTTTGACAGCACATCACGCGATGAAGGTGGGCTCGGCGCCCTCTCAATTATTTTTTTAAAATTAAAACGGCGATATTTCACAATTATACAATGAAAAAAAAGTTTATTATATTAATATAATTAATAATAATTACGATTATTTCAATAATATTTATATAAACATCTTATCTATCGCATTTTTATTAATATTTTTCTTACACCCCGCGATCAGATAAAATTAACTAAAATTATCTTCTTATTACATAATAAACGTGCATATACTCAAGGAAAGGATGGAATGATGGTGACCGGAATAAAGATATAAGATGCTATTAATGTGGATCGAGACAATATTTTTCTATTATTAGAACAATGCTTTAAATTTGAATGTTATGCATGCGAATTATCTACTCTTATGAGAGTTTTACATTGTGATATATTAATCTTAGTTTAAAACATGAATTAACATGGTGAGTTTTTTTTAGTAGAATGTGTTTCGAGTAGAAAAGAAATATACAAAAGAAAAAAATATTTGCGAATTCACAATGTATTTCATTAAATACACACGGAGAGAAAAATAATGTGATATAATAGTTAAAATTAATACAAGAATAAAAGATTTTGAAGATTTATGAGTTCTTTTATAATTAATCTACATGTCCTTAGACAATAGGACTCACTACTAGATGCCATTTCACTTGATGGGGTCGTTCTTGAAGCTTACCGTTGGCGCGCCCATCGCATGCAAATTTGAATTTTCATTACACCATTTGATGGTACATGCAGCATTGAGATTCACCAAGAATTTTCAAAAAATTGAGAAATGTAAACTGTAAAAATTAGAGTGCTTAGTTGGCTTACAATCATCCCACGTAGTTCAAGCACTAATGGATCGGGTTGAATGCATTCAAGTATAGATTTTCTATGTTTAGATCCGAAATCCACTTAGTAGGCCGGCCTATGTTATTTAGTCAGAAACAATATTATGGGTCTCACCTATACGTACCAAAATTGAGCTTTAAAATAATCAGAATATTTTATATATGAATGACGACAGTATCACATATACCAAGTAGCCACCAACTTTCCTAGCCGCTGGCTAGATACGGCGTTAACATCACTGTACCATAATTTAATTTAATTAATTAATTAATTAGGGCTCTCAGATGAGTTAAGGGAAAATTGTCCCCATAGTATAAAATATTTTATTAAATAATATTCTAATACAAATTTTTTTTAATATAATTTTAAATTATAAATCATTTCACATATATTATATTATAATACATTCTATTAAATTTCAACTAATATAACTCATTTTTAATAATATAAATAAATTACATAAAATCTTTTTATAATACAATTTTATATTTGAACTGATTAAATTCTCCAATAAACTTACTAATATATTTCTTTCATCACTACTCTTTTTTTCTCTCTCAATGCGGTATTTCCCATAGTTTTAAAAACCGGACCGGGCCGGCCGGTTCGACGGGAACCGGCCACTCACCCGG
>CXYZ01003051.1:1095434-1114380 GCA_900006705.1 Sonneratia caseolaris
TATTATAATGTACCTATTTTATTTTACTAAACTTATATTTACATTTTATATTAAACTTTTGTTTAATATAATGGTTATATTAATGATTTTTGTTATAAATTATATTCAAATTATGATATTATGTAAATTTATTAGTAATATTATATTATTAATATTATTTTTTAAACATGCAGTTCAACCCATTGAACCCCCGGTCTGACCCATGAACCCATGCCTACACCGGTTCCCAGCCCGGTCCGGTTTTAAAAACTATGGTATTTCCCCTCTCCCTCTCTCCACATATCTCTCTCAATTCAGATTCAATCAAGATTTTTGCTTGCTGATTGTTAACACTAATTTTTTCTAATTATTTTTTTCTTTCTTACAAAATAATGATAATATATCATAACAATCCGGCAATAGATACATAATTTCATCACGAATTTGATCTCTAAATAACTTTTATAATAAATAATTAATTCAAATATAATTAAAAATTATTAATAAAATTAGTATTAAATATTTGCTGATATTTTAAATTCGAAGGAAGTAATCGGCCCATACCTTCCTTAAATCCACCATGCATCATAGAATTTCTCCGGCCCGCAACCCCCAAGGATTCGTCGGAAAGTGATTGAATCACGACGTCGGCACTAACCTTTTATAAAGCATGCTATGTGCGTGTGCGTGTTTATAAAGCATGCTCTGTGTGTGTGTGTGTGTGAGAGAGAGAGAGAGAGACAGAGAGAGAGAGAGACCACATACTAACTCAGAACTGATTACTCGAACTTGAGGCACAGGGAGTTTCCTGGAGATCTGTCACCAGAGTTGGAATGATCCCCAATCTAATTTGCATCTGAGGGGTGCTTTCTTGAGACCCAAAAGAGAGAGATCAAGATGGGGATGAGTCTCGACCACATGAACACGATCATCAGCATCCTCCCTCGCTTTCCCATCATCCCTTTGATAGAGATGGGCGAGTAAAAAAACCCCGAAGTTGAAGAGCACTCCTCCGATTAGTCAGAGGATGCAAGGGGTTAAGGTGATTGATGAGCAAGTCAAGAAAGTGGCATTTCCAGGACCAGTGTAGTGTGTGGGAGTAGGACGAAATTATATTTTAAAGATTTTATATTAAACAGTTATAATTATCAGTGTAATTTTTTCAATGAGTAAATGACCTTCCATCTTATGGCTTGTTTCCTCGCATTTCCGAGTCAATGATGCACCGACTCATATATGCAACGTGGTAGTATTATTCAAGAATACAACTGTATGCTGACTTATACTTCATATCATAGAATTTTCATTAAATTTATATGAAATTATATCTTATTTTTAAATATAATAAGTTAAACTGATTATTTCTATCTAATAATCATATATGTATTCTTTCTATTCTCATAACTTGAGGTTTGATACCAAGGAGTTAATGGGTTGAGACTGCAATTGTCTTGGTAAGGTCTTTGAGGGTCCTACTGCATGCTGACTTGGCTAGTTTTAGGTGTGTTTTTACCGGTCGACCTCTGATCTACATGTGATTTCCCTGACTTGCGAGTTCTAAAATGCAACACATAGTGAAGCCATATGACCGTCCAATTTGATCATTCGACACTTCAATCAGCAATAGTGCATAAGGCCCCACGCGTGATTGAGAATGGCGAGGTTGAGAGAGTGTCAGAGAGCACAGCGATTTGGATGTTNAGGTTGAGAGAGTGTCAGAGAGCACAGCGATTCGGATGTTATAAAATCTGCGTATATCATTTCGTTGAGTTTAAAAGGCCATTTTTCCCTTACTGAAATTTCATTGTTTAACAGTACTCTACTCCCAATGCCATGCTGCCCGAGTTGCTGCTAATGCCTGTTCATCTCATCATTATAATAGTAACTAAATTTACTGGTGAGCTTTGTTTACTCTTTCTTCCCCTGGAACTTGCCCATTCTCAATTAATCGAGATCTTACAAAACCAGTGGGGGCAGCAAGGCGACAACGGTGAAAGAATCTCAGCAACGTGAGTGGCTGTCCCGTGGTGGTTCTTGTCATTTCCTAACGTGGGGCTCTCGCGTGGGCCAGAAAGACTTTGCTGCAACAATTTGAAATTCCCTGTGATGGGCATCGAGATTTCTGTCCCGTGACTGTTAGGTGGATCGTGAACGGTCGTGGTCACCTCGCTGGGTGGTCCCTATTCGGCGATTGGGCAGCTAATCTGGGCGAAGTCCTCCATTCGCCGCCTGTCGAGAAAGGAGGTCATCCTACCTCAAGTGGAGAAAATACTTAGAGACTTATTGGGCCGAAGGCTACTTGGGCCGAAGGCTACTTGGGCCTAATGCACTGAATACAGAGACGAGAGCACCATAGGCCTATATCTTAATAGGGTATAGGGATAGGGAAATTAATTTCCCACCTAAAGTTCGGCTCAACCCATTGGTTAGATTAGATATGAGGGGCTTGATTAACAACACATTTTAGAATCACATAGGAGAAGTTAGTATCTATAACCTCACGGATTGGCTAAGGTGGTTAGCCGTGTGTGTATAATTTATAAATTATTCATAAAATTATGAGTTCAATTCTTCCCACAAACAAGCAATGAAGCGATAAATGAGCGTCTGTTTTCTTTATTTTATGTAAAATAAAATTAGTGTCATATTATCAGTCGGGGAAAACAAGGAGTCAGCAAGAATCAACCGTTGGATGCGTTTGAGAATGCGTTGGCGGGTGGGTGGCCTACGTCTATCATCGCTCCCTTAGCGTACAGGCGGGGCGATGGCATTCTTGTGCTTTCAGGTACAGGTGAGCCGCACGCGGCTTCTCTCCCCACTTCTTGGATACTAGACTATACAGTGTATATATATATATATATACATTTGCTGACCCAGACGGATCTTCCAACCGACCAAACGAACATCAACTTCCTTCTCTCTCTCTCTCGGTGCCGCCGTCTCGGTGACGGAGGATGGGGTTCTTGCCGTCTTCTGACCGGAAACACCGGCGGAGTCCGAGGAGCCTGCTCCTACCGGAGAGGCATGACGCAGGCGCCTACCATCTCAATCAGCCCGAGGATTGGCTCGGCGGCGCATCCTACTGGGGCGCGGTGTTCAACCTGTCCACAACCATCATCGGTGCCGGGATCATGGCCCTGCCGGCGACTCTGAAACAGCTAGGCCTGATTCCCGGCCTAATCGTGATCGTCCTTGGTGCCATTCTCACGAATTCCTCGATTCAGACGATTCTCAAGTTCAGCCGAGCTTCGAGGTCCACCACATACTCCAGTCTCGTGGCCGACGCCTTCGGAGTCTCCGCGAGGAACCTGCTCCAGGTCTGCGTCATCCTCAACAATCTCGGCTTGCTCGTCGTCTACATGATCATCATAGGTTCGAAGTTCCATCCCCTTCTCCTATCTGATCACCTTCCAACTTGGAGATCCATTGAAATTATTAAATTGTTTGATGACTTTTAAAACCTCATGTTTAATTGATAAGCCCCCGAAACGAGATCTTGACCAGTCAACGCCACATCGATCCTTCTTTGCTTTTCTGACAGCTTACTTCCTTTTTCGGTAAATCAGAAATCAATCGTGTTATCAAGTAAACATTTAGTCTTAAAAAAATCAATCTGTTGATTCTTTTTTCCAAGTTAAGCCTAATCTGAGCTGTTATTCTATTAATCTGTGGATTTAAATGCAAAAGGCGACGTTCTATCCGGGACGTGGGCAAACGACGTCCATCATTCTGGGCTGATCGAGGAATGGATGGGTCAACACTGGTGGACCTCACGCGCTTTCTTGATGCTATCCATTACTCTCATTGTTTTTGCTCCTCTCATTTCCCTGAGACGAGTTGGTAAGTGTCTATATACATTCCTCTCTCTTCTCCAAGAATAGAAAAGTACCCAACAGAATTGGAACACTGCATATACTATACGTATGATGTGATTCAGTGATCGTGAGAACGTCGACTGAAAAAGCTGAATTCTGGTCGCTGTCAAAGCAGAGTTCATGTTCTTTGTCCCTTCCGTTACCCATTGGAGTTCTTAATCATTGTAGTCGTCCGCTGCAAGTAGTAATACAATGGATAAATGTAATCTAATAGGAATTCTTTGTCGCCAGCACAACACAATTTCAGAGAACGCGGTATAATTGATTTCCAGAAAAAGAACTACATCAAAGCATGCATCTTTTTGATTCTGACAGAACTTTTTAACATCCCATCTATGGGTGAAAAAATCTTTGTGATTCATTCAGCGATCAAGTTTTGTGTGGTGGGTATTTTCTTCTATTAATGGTTGATTTGGGTGGGAAGGGTTTTACTGTTCAGTTATCAAGATAATAAAGAGGAGATGTTTTAGCAGTAGCTGTGTTTCAGCAATCCAAAGAAATTTTCATTCACGTAATGAGGCGAATTATGGAACATCAAATCTGGGAGGTTGCAGTGATACTTGTTCATATCACTCATCCAACTGCTTAAACACGTCTAAGCTCACACCTAGCATCCCTGGTGAGAACTCTGTTTGGAGTCTCCCTGCGACGCTTTTCCTTCAATAGATGCTCCTAGCCTACGCATATTACATATATAATGTTTTCAGACTCTTTTTTTTTGTGCTGGCAGATTCACTAAGATTCACATCAGCATTGTCAGTTGGATTGGCCATTGTATTCGTAGCAATCACCGCAGGAATTGCAATAGTTAAGTTGGTAAATGGGAGCATAGAGATGCCACGTTTAATGCCTAAACTGGATGGCATGAGTGCATTTTGGAGGCTTTTCACGACCATCCCCGTACTTGTTACTGCCTACATCTGCCATCACAACAGTATGTTCTGAGCGTCCCTTAGCCTCTGAGTTAAGTGACCATTGATCAGCGAGCAATAGCATCGTTCCTTGAAAAAAATTGAGCAACTGATGTAGCTCTCTCGTGAGATATTGTTCACTTCAGACTGCTCTGGAAATACCCCAACTATATAAAGTGCTTCCTCAAAGGAAAGATTTAGCAGTAAAGGAAAATTTTATTAGGTTTTCTTGTTTATAAATATGCTGAGTAATTGAATAATAAATGAAAGGGTAAGGCTCTAATCTCCAGCTTCATGGTGGGTAATCTTTAGTTGCTTTCACTATGATTTAATTCATCATGTTTGATTTGAACTTTTGTTTCAAACAAAATGCTTTTTGCAGTACATCCTATTGAGAATGAACTGGTAGAACCTGCACAAATGAAGTCCATTGTTCGGACATCTCTCGTGCTCTGCGTATCTGTCTACATGGCAACCAGCTTATTTGGATTTCTTCTCTTTGGGGAGGACACGATAGATGATATTCTAGCAAATTTTGATGGTGATCTCAGAATTCCATATAGCGCAGCTCTCAATGACTTGGTCAGAGCGAGCTATGGCATTCACCTGATGCTCGTTTTTCCCATTGTGTTTTTCTCTCTCCGCCTCAACCTTGACGGCCTTCTGTTTCCGCACTCGGTGGCCATTGCATATGACAACCGGAGATTTTATTTTCTGACAGCATTCTTGATGGGTCTGATCTTCCTTGGGGCAAACTTCGTGCCTAGCATTTGGGATGTGTTTGAATTTACCGGCGCCACAGCAGCTGTCTCAATTGGATTCATCTTTCCTGCTGCTGTTGCACTTAGGTGAGTTATTCGAGCTAATAGCATTGGGAAAAGTACTAGTTGGCTTTGGCTCCAGAGGGAGTTCAACTTCGATGTTATTCATGAAACCTTTGCAAATGTGCCGTTCGAGTTATTTTACATAGCCGTCTCACGTTGCTTCATTTGATAAACTTCTTCTGAACTCAAGATCATCCTTTTGCTACTTCGCAGGGACTCTCATCGGGTAGCAACCAGGAAAGACAGGGTAGTGTCGTGGGTAATGATCCTAATGGCCATAACATCAAGCATGGTGGCAATCTCAAGTGAAATCGTCAGCATCTTCGGCAGTGGGGAGGGACCCTGATACTGGTAGCGCACAGTGAAATATCATTCCTCCGGCCTTCCCAATGGATCAAATTTCCTGTCTCCAAGACACAGAAAAAGGTGAATGCAACTTCAGCTCGAGTTGACTTCTCCTCCACTTACCTGCTTCCTCCCTCCAACTCCCATTCATGGATGACGATGATGGATACAATCTAACGAATTACATTTAGGTCTAATACCATTGCCGGGTAGCACAAAAACACTGGGATCCACATGAATGCGTTGTGGAGAGATTTCAGATTGCAGAAACTGAATTTGTTCGCAGAATTAATTGAATGGAAAGAAACTACGCATCTTGACCACAAATTGGAAGCACCAAATTTGTCTTTCGGTCTATGATGTATTTCGTGACACTATGGATGTCACTTTCACAGAATCATAAGGAGTATCAAAATTCGAGGACTCCCACAGCTCGCAGTCCAAGTTTCCTCATGTTCCGTTGGCCTATGCCGTGGAGGGTTCCAGCTGCCTCCGTCCTAATTCTTCCTAAAATCCGGCAGCGAGATGATTGCTCAATCTCTCAAGCCCAGCAGCTGAGTCAGTCAGAGGCCCATTTCACGGTGTTACCGTCAGACTGCGATCCACCGAGGACGAGTGCCATACAATCATCAGGCGACGGTCGTGGAACAGAATGATTTTCTACTTAAACCGGTTCTTATCGATGAAANGAATGATTTTCTACTTAAACCGGTTCTTATCGGGGCATCCCCGATCCTAGGGTTGCACATAGAGAACTAGAGAACTGGATTAAACCATGAATTGAATAGGAAAATTGGTTTGGAATGAATTAGTTTTCATATAATGTGATTTCTTAAGATGAAGTAGTACAGTTAGTTATTAAATTAAAATAGTTTTATTAACCGGTATGAACCGCTAGACCATATTTTGTACTACCCCACACTAAATTTTCTTCTAAATGAGCCCACTAATCATAATATTGTATGTTTAATTTATCTTTAATTAATTTTTTTATGATTTTAATATTTTATTTTTGTTGTTTTTATGTTTTTTCTTATTTTCTTGTGTCTTAATGCAATTTTTTGTTTTGATTCTATTTATATTAAATTTTAAATATTTAAAAAAGCGGTTTAAATCGGTTAACCAAACCATAGAATCGGTTCAAAATAATTGGATTTGATGATTATGCAATGATTATGGTTTGGAGAGTACAATGCTCGAACTTAATCGAATCATTTTAACGGTTCGATACCAAATCGAATCATGAGCACTCCTACCTGATCTGCCGTGAATGTGCAAGAGACTAAGAACCCATCAGACTTAATCAAAGTGGGGCTCATGTGGGAAATTTTCTTATTCACACTAACGGCTTAATAATCATAGAATCGATAAAGAATTGAATATAATCCTGAATTAATAACGAATCCATTGCATCAGACATTACTCTATCAAATATAAGAAACCGATTAATCCCGAGATCTCCTCCTCGCATGCTGGGTTGTTGCATGCTCAAGGGCTCTCGTCGTGGCATTACTATGGAATCATGTATACCTACCTATAAATCTATTTTTCCTTTCTAGTAGCATATAATATGAACCTCCCAGGTCCCTTTGCGTGCGAATATTCGAGAAGTGAGCCACTGATTATTATTTTTTTCGCCCCCTTATTTTAATTTCTCTCTCAAGAATATGTGAGCACGAGGATCCACATTAACCATTTGTTTAAATCTAAATTCCCCCTTTTTTAGTCGTTAATTTAATCCATTTGCATGTGACGGATGGCTTTGGGACGAGTCTTCTTAGATGAGGGAAAGGGCAGATGAAACACAAATGGGAGGGGAGGGGATGGGAGCATACAAGTTCGCCTCGATGCCATCATGTGTAGCAATGACCCAAGGAATCCATTTCTTGATCCCCCACAAACTTAATGGGATCCACCTAGCTCGAGTTAGACTCCGATCAATCCCTCCTGCGGTGAAATAGATTGGACTATTGATTTTCTCGATTCATAAATTTTGAATTTAAATGGATGATGAGCTATTAAGATAAATTCGTGTGGAATAATCTATTGGTAAACTGATAATAATAAGAAAGAAGACAAATTCAATATTTGGAACTCTGGAGAGTTAATACTATGAATTAATTACGGTTATAATAGATTAGTTAATTACTATGTGAAAATCCAGGTGGACAATGGTGGCCATTGATTTGGAGGGCTCTAAACATTCCCCATTTGCCTCAGGCTGATAAATTAATCGAGGGAGAGACGGGGGGGAGTCTCGGGGTCGGGGTGATAGGATATGATCATGGCATAGGAGGGGAAAGAAGCATCTCTAGGTTGGGAAATTTTTTCAATATGAAATTTATAATAATTATTGTTGTTCTTATAAAATGGATGATCCTCTTGTCGGGTTTACCAATCTCGAAGTACTAATCTTTGTCATCTTCTCGTTGCCATAAAAGAAGAAAAAAAAACACACATCACGTAACACCCACAGCTTACTTCTCGATAAAAAATAATAATAATAATAAAAAGCTTGTTCATCAATAAGTTTAATCTAATAAATATTATTTATATGGATGGGTGTGGATTGAGATAAAATGTATATTTTAAATGATTTTTAATAATTAATAAGTTGATTAATGATCAAATTTAGATAAATGATAATTTTTTTTGAATTTTAAATATACCAAATAATGCACCGGGGAAAAAAAATCATATTATTTGTTTTCGGGGCCAAGTGGATGTCATGAGTGCAACTCGAATTCCAACCCGCGCGACAACGCATAATATTATGTATTTACATCTCCATCGAAATCTCAACCTGCATTATATATATATATATATATTATTGATAATTATGTAGCTGGGGTTTGGGGATATAAAAAGAAAGAAAATAAAGAAAGACAAAACAATCTATGATCACTACGTAGACAAGGCTCTTGGGCTCTGGTCCACGAAAAGATCTAGTTTTGATGCGCCCACTTTGATTCATCTGTGTACTTCTTCAATCCAACGGTGTATTTAAAATTTTAATAAATTTTATATATACTTTAGTTTATTAATGAATTTACCTCTTTGATTCATAATTTTTATTTTATTTACATAATTTAAATTCGAAAACTTAGAGGTAGTACAAGCCAGCTTATGCCTTGTCTTCCGATGAAGGGATCGGTGCTTTGGCAAGGTTCTGTCAGCCCATTAGGAGCGAGAGGCGCAAAACCTTTCGCCATAGAACTGTCGTCCTGGGGAGAAGAACTTACCTCACCGGTTGTGCCATGGAGACCCAATCTTTGTCGGCTATAGTCTGCGATTATCGGGACACTCTTTTGTACGGTTCTTGCTCCTTCAGCTATGGTGAGTACAGACATCCTCGTCAGCTCATGCGCTTTGTCGAGATTTACAGTTTCCTCCCTGGGAACAAGAATCCTTCTTCTCGACGGATTCGCGGATGGATTCAAGAGGGACAATCTCCGAGTTAGAGTTCGAGGTATTGATGCTTTAGATGTGTAGTGTGAAAAAATAAAGTAAAATCTGTGTCCATCGTGGAACTCGGAGTGCATCTCATGCATGTCGACTGCCAATTGTTGTTGCAGTTGTGAGCTGTGGGTGTACTTAGGGTTTTTGATATCTCGAATCACCAAGTGGACCTGTGCACAGGCACTGCACCGAGCTCCCAAAAACAAAGGTTTGACGTTGCACCATAGTTTATGGACTTAAAGAATCCTTATTGAAAAAGCTTTTTATGGTATTAATGAAAATTTNATTGAAAAAGCTTTTTATGGTATTAATGAAAACTTTTATCGAATACTTATTGTAAAGAGAAAAAAAGAACCCTCATTGTTCCATTATATGTAGACTACAGCACATCAAGGTCTCCAAGATATTCTCAATCGATATATGGGCATCATTAAGATTATCGGGGCTATTTTTCGGAGTTTTTTTAGGGTTTTTTTTTAATTGAAGACTAGCTTCCTCAAGTTTGTATGTCGAGCCCCCTGTGGGAATCCTTTTGGTTATACATAATAATAAGAGATATAATAATATTATAATAATAACTTAATTTATAATATCTTAACTATACTTAAGTAAGCCGACTTTAGATTTGATGTGTTCTATCGCAGACAACACAGATGCGTATGAGATATTGTCCTTAGTCATCACGAAGAGGTTTATCATAAAAATATTGGCTTGACGTGTTTGAAGCATAGTTTTTAAAACCGGACTGGGTCGGGAACCGAGTAAAGTATAGGTTCATGGGTCGGACTGATAGTTCAATAGGTTGAACCGTATGTTTAATAAATAATATTAATAATATAATATTTCAATAAATTAATATAATATTATAATTTAATTATGATTTATAACAAAAATTATTAATATAGTTATAATGTTAGTCTCAAATTTAACATAAAATATAAATATANTTTTAAAAACTATGGTTTGAAGTATTATCCCCGCTTAACCACTACGGAGGGCAGGAGTTTTGCCCTGAAAAGGAGTCTCGGACGGTGAGGGAGATATACCGAACTGTTATAAGCGAGGCACTCGCGACTTCTGATCATTGTGAGACGGAGTACCACATCAAGATTAGATGATGAGCGCTGAGAATTAAGTAGTCAGATTTTCGAACTTATGGCCATACGCTTCAATTCAAGTTCTTCCAAAAGAGCACACGTTGAACCACTTTTTTACATCGTATGATGGGATGCCACGTGTTTAATAATGGTTCGACGGAGGAAAAGAGATCTGGTATCTTCATTAAAGAATGGTGGAATTCTATGTACTATGGATGAAATCGGAGAATTGATAGAGGACAGTCCATGGAGATAATCTAACATTGGGAGGCGTCCCTCGGTGGAGATTTCCCTTTAAATGTTTCAATGCTTATGGGCACACAGCTTGATGCAGGCCAGGCGACAGGGACAGGCACCACCTCACAGCTATTACTCATTATGCCCACGATCGAGTGGTTTAATACTCATCATCCCAATGGAAGTATTCGACTTCGAGTCTCACTTGCGGCGGTAAGCTCTTAACCCCTTAAATGGGCCGATCCGGAGCGATCCGAATTAATCAGTTAGACAAAATCCATCTGAATATTGGCAGTTCAAAACCTCATGCCCATTGTTACTGCTGCATAAGCAACTCATCGCCTCAACAAACCCACTCATCATTATGAATAGAAGAAATCAATACAACACCAGACTGTCCCTTATCGATACTCGAAGCACTTGTTCTTGTTGTTAAATTTGTCGGGTTAGAATTTGCGTTGGGACCGAATGAACCTGTCCTACGGAGCAGAACCCTTCAACCAGATCCCACATATTACATTCACTATAATTTTATTAACTGTAGCCAAAATCATATTTAAATTAATTTTAGAGAGCTATTTTACTAAATTAGTATTGGGGTTATTATAATTATGTTCCCAAGGCTTTTTGTGGGCGGGTGTGTTTTTCCATTTCTTGGAAAACCGCAGTCCCCCTCCTCAAACTCAGCGAGGGACAGAGAGTCATCATGTCGTCCATCTGTCGTCAGGCCTATTTCTGCAAGGAAAAAAAAAAGGCATTGTTCACTAAAAAAATTCCAAAAAAATAAGAAAATAATTTTTAAAAAAATGTGCCTTGCGTTTAATCGAGATTCGAGTCTATCAATCAACCAGCTTGCAGCAAAATTTCGTCCCGTTGTTCGTTCTCCCCCTTCTGCCTCGGTTTCCTCCCATGTTTGCCGGCCATTAATTATATACTTACATGAAATTACATTCCTCAGTGAGAAGAGATTACTATATAATGATTTTATCTTAATGACCTTTAAAATATCCACAATAATATGCATGTAAACTATATATTAAATTTATTGGAAACTTATAATATTTATTTATATTTAAAAGTTTAAATTAATAAATATTTATATTAAATTATTTTATAAGTTCATAATATTTTTTTATTTAATCGATATCAAATCGTATATATTAATATTATACATATACACATGAGAGAGTATCGCACATAATATGGGTGTTGCGTAATCAAGTTTATCTTCCCAGTTATTATCAAGTCCGAGCACAATGATAGATCAATATTTAATAATATCATTATATTAAATCTCTTTTCTTAGTATCTAATATGGGTGATTAACGGGGAGAAAAATCAAGAAACTGTGGCCGAAGTGGCCATATTACACGCGCATGTTCTGCCTCTCAACCTGGTCTCTAGAGTCTAGGGTAGACTACATTGACATATTCCATATTGGCAGGATTTTTCCAGCGTAAAATGATGAGGAAATTGAAAGGAGAAATATTAGCAGTCTATTGGTCAATAGTCAAATAGTGATATAGGGTACACGTAGCCCACATTTGAGGCCTTGACCACTGCGCAAATGTATATCTTGAATTGAAAGAGCACGCAAGCTTACGTACACTTTAACAACATAAAATTTCAGTAAAATAAAATTCAAAAATTATAGTTAAAGTTGATAATTTTTATCAATTCGAGTGGAATGGTTCATATAAAAATAATTTTTTGAACTTTAATATACATATTTAATTGATATAATCTATATATTTTCAAAATATGCTTAAATGTGTTATGTATATAATTAACATATTTAACACTATAATAATAAAACTATTACAGTAGAATAAAACAAATAAATTTTAATATACTTTATATTATACCTATACAAAATTATCAATTCTAATTATAACAATTTATTATATAAATAGTATTGAGTTGATAAAGTGATTAATTTTTATATCACTGTTCATAAAGGAGAAAAAAATCCATGCAGCTATTCGATCGTGCAGTCAGCTGTCTTACTCGTAAACAGACACATATATGTAGAACCGTTCATTTACCGAATAAATACATACATAAATATATATATCTGCGAGGTGTTATATGATGCTTGTGTCTCTGGGCAATCGGCAGGGCTTATGGTCGGTCGATCGTTCGTCCCCATGTAGACTGTGTCTTGAGGCGCCTAATTTAATTCACAGCCCCATAGCTGTTGTCTTCCCAATGACTCCCATGTGTAAATAACATTAATGCCGACTGATAGCAATAGGCATTATTACTGTAGTACGGAAATGATTTCAGAAACATGTATTTCGATAATTTCCTATAAACCCTAGCGATCTTCTTCAATGTTCATTAAAGAGGATCATGTGCATATATATGTATATATAAATACATGTATATAATCCGACCCTGCTCACGAGGGCGATGTTGGATAAACGATCCCACTCTCTAGAGTCGACGTGACGTGGGAAGTTTTCGGCTTGGTTCGAGGTTTAGGGTCCACCGTCCCAGCTAGCTTGCCAGTGACCTCGATCGACTGATGTTTCAGGAAGGGAAAAATGGCCGCTTTCATCGGCATCTTCACGGTTCATCATGAGTATCCAAAACTGTTCCGTACCTCCCCGGTGGACGGGACGAGGGAGACGAGTCTGACTCTCCATCCAATCCAAGGATGGCAAAATAGAATTTCTCTCCCGCTTCCATATTAGTGTAATTTTAGTTTGGTTCCTCCTAGATAGGGGCAAAGCTGCTATTGATTTCAATATTGACGTCATCTTTCTCGTTGTTTCTGAACCAAAGTATACTTTTTATACAGAGTAGTGGAGACCCTCCTTTTGTGATTCGACGTGTGTCCGTTAGGGTTTCTTGGCCCCTACTAAGAACTTAACACCGAAAAGCAATAATTTCTCACATCTCAATGGCGCATGCAGTGGGCATACCATACACAGCTGCCGGTAGTGGTTGGCTGGTGGCTCCATATACTTAATAAAAATGTGAAGTGGGGGAAAGAAAGACCAGAGAGTATCGGGGTATGTACAGTGGACCAGGCCCTAGAATTTCAACCATTTCATCTGTCTCTCTCCATCGGGACAGGTGTACGACTTTTATACATGCAGATGCAACAACATACTTCACCTTGCCAGTGGATTCATTCGGCCATAAAAGAGAGGGAGAAAAAAAGGCTGGTGGATTCAATGGACCAACTAGATGCACCGAGAATTGATGGAACGCACTTCAGTATTGTTAGAATCGCCTGTTCATGTTGGCACGTAGAATTGTTCACACGTTTAAGATCACCGCCTCCTATAATCATATCGAGGATGCCATCATGGACAAATACCCATTATTTGCAAAGTCGGCCGATTGCTGAATCTTGGAGCAACTGAAGGAGGTGTTAACTTGAGTGGATGAAGCTGAGTACAACTCGTGAACAACTCACAAGACCGTGGGTACGACCCCTTTTTTTTTGCACAACTTTTATTGAGATCATTCGTACATATACTTGCATAATACCATATTGAAAGTCCTAGCAGGTGGTGATAAATTCAATGTGGACTGATGACCCTCCTGTGAGCGAAGATGTTCCAGTGCACCAATTTAACTCCATTTAAAAAAAAAAATCTGAAATCGGCTCCATCAAGCTATGTCGATGATAGTACGACCATTTTCAATCATATGCCGAAAGGATATGGAGGGAAAAGGACGGGGTGTGGGCGAGGGAGGGAACACAGACGATAAGCCCAATCCAAGAGAAAGGAATGAGAGTAAATGGGAAGAGTCAGATCTTGCCGATTCATGGAAATTATTCATTCATCGTACATTAACAATTACCGTTCAGAACTAACTACATACTCGCAATAGAGATTAGTATAATTTCCCAGTCAAACGAACGTGATCACTTGCTATTTATTATACTCTATGGATGATTAATAATACTAGCGGGAGGAGAAGAGCGTAGAGCGTGGCGGAGGGGGCCCAGGAGGGGAGCTGTCGGCAAAGGGGAGGCGACCCATACACGAGTCCTCGTCACATTCAAACAACTTTGGACGCTTGCAGCGGTGGCTTTTGGGTTCCCCAACAGTACCCCACCAGGGCGGCAGGGCACCCACCCCACTTTGGCACGGCCGTGGGGGGGTGGGGGGCCACCCGTCCATCCGCCCGTGCTGTGGTGGTGGCGCTGGGCCCCACCCAGTGTGCTGTCATTCATTTCACGTACATACGCAAACTTTTTCTTTCTTCCAATCTGGCCTGTGGCCTGGCCTGTCTCTGGATCTTATTCCATGCTTCTTCCTACGGCCGAATTGAATCGGAATCGGAATTCAAATTTTAATTGAACGGAGTGGAATAGAATTAGGGGGAAAAAAAAGAGGCAATACTATTCTTCTACTAAAATCTTTAATTCTAAGGAAAAATATTCGATATAAAAATTATTTTTTCAACTATAACGTTATCACTAAAATTTCGATTTTATTTTGAAATATTTTTAATTCGTGTAATTTTTATGGTTTCTAAATTTTTCTAAAACACTCCGCGTTTTCATAATTTTTAAAAAAAATACTTCAGAGTTTTCGTAGAATTCCCTAAATTTATTAATGAATCTTTGTAATTGTTTTCTAATTTTCTAATATTTTCGGTAATTCTTCTAGAATTTGACATATTTTCTGTAATTTATAAATTTTAAAAGTTCCACGAAATTATAAAACGTTTTTTAAGATTTCATTTTAAAATATCGAATAAAATCCCCCCAAGAGAGCGAGAGAGAGAGAGGGAATGGCCCATTCCGACCGATCATCATCAGGAATGCGATGAACGTCAGAACGACAATCCTGATTTCAAATTCCATTTCTGGGTTGTCCCTAACACATTAATCCTATAAAAACAATGGAATTATGCCAACTATGGCATTCTTAAACGACAAAGTTATGCCAAATGCATGCCAAAAAAGCTGCATCTCTTAGCCATATTAATTCGTTATCCAAAATCGCTATCTGTCAAGGGAACCGTTGTTCAGACAGTTGCATTCTCGACCCCCCCAAGTCCCCATGTGGCTTGCGAGTATAGGAATGAATAATTGCATGGACTCGAGATTTGCATCTAACTGTGGGACTTAAAAAGGGCATGCATATGCTCAACACTCATCACTTAAGAGAAATGTGTCTTTTTTTATTATAAATAATTTCACCAATAAATTGGATAAAAATTAAAATGCAAAATTAAATCACTCGTGGACATTTAATTAGTTGTTATTGTAGAAAAGTAAAAATTTTATTTAAAATTAATTATGCATTTGTAGATCTTAAAAATGTCAGCGAGAAAATTATATTCGGTGTTATTTTAAAATAAAAATAATTAGGACCGATAAACCTTGTGATATCGAGTTTAAATATATCATTTTATCTGAACAGTCCGTGTCAAAATATCCTACGTAAATTATAGGCACTCAAATGTATTAATTATACGAGCATATAATTAATACATTTAAAACAACAATAATAATGAAAAAATAGTTAAACTGCTTACAATATAATTATGATAAATAAACTTTAAGAGACAATTCATATAATAAATTGAATTAACGGTACATATATAAATATGTTAATGCATTTAATATATGTTTAAATGTACTTAATTAAATAAAATTAATTATAACATATTAAATTATATAAATTAATCGTGACTCCAACCGGGACCTTTTAATCCCCCTCATGTCGCGTACAAATTTGTCGGTGCTAAAAAGATAGCCAAAATAATAATAATTTTTGATCGATTTAGGGTTGTCGAGAGAGTGGAGAGTGTATATTATATTGTAAGTAAGGAATGCTACTGATAAAAAGAAGAAGAAAAAAAATAGAGTAAGAAATTCAAGAAAAGTAAATAATAAATGTGAGGGAAAAAAAAAAGTGAGAGGGCGGGCGAAAGGGAAGGTGGGGTCAAAGGAGTACGGGTGGGAGCAGACCTTGTTACGTCCACATCAGAGGCTACCCCCAACCTTACCCTGTCTCCCCTACCTACAAGGAGGGGCTGTCATATTTCTCTTAAATAAATAAAATTAATAAAAAGAAATTGGTCCGGTGTAGGCAAACATTAATTTTCTTCTTCTTCTTCTTCTTCTCTGTGCACCGATTAATTTTCATTATTATAATAAATTAGTTCAAGAAAAAATTGAATTTATTCCATCGAGGAGTAATTATCTCTTAATAATTTTTTATTTTTAAATTAAGAATTCGAAAATTTATTTATACGAAAATAAATTTAATTTCCGTTTGGGGGAGATTCGTGAAGATACGGTGAGATCGATGAGAGAGAGAGAGATCGAAATATCCCTCCCACCTCCTTTTCTCCCTCATTTTTCATTTTTTCCCACAAAATTTATTTTATATATTTTTATTTAATTTTTACTACGTGTTTATCTGTTATTAGAAAAAAGTATAATAAAATCTGATTTACCTCTACTAAATTCCAGGAATTCTCGATTAGGGGAATTACAGGAGGAGGTTGGATTGATATGGGATGGGACCACGGGCGGCTCACGTGTCACATTCAAATCTTCGAAGATGTGATTGGCCAGAAAATGAATCACTTTATTCATACTCGAAACTTTTTGACCCATACACTACTTGTTCCCGCATATGTTTAACTTGAATACGGTCGGAGTCATGGGATGACATGACTTGATCGTATAATTTAAATCCGTTGTTTATATTACATATACTTAACACAATAAATATGATGTATATACATTTAAATATGTCAAATGCTATTGAATTCGTTATGAGCTTGTAATAGTTCAAATCTGTTTTCAGTTAAAAGTCTAAATTGATAAATAGATGGAGCGGTACTCAATATTCTTATCAACTTATAACTTTTTATTCATTTAATTGATATGAAATCGTATATCTCGATACTCGCTTTCATATGATAATGNTTTTCTCTTCATTTAATTGATATGAAATTGTATATCTCGATACTCGCTTTCATATGATAATGCGATCTACTTTATCACGTGCCATTAAATACTCGCCCTCAACAACTTTTTACGAGTCGACTATTCTTTCTTCGATTTTTTATGAGAGAAACAACTGATCAAGAGTCTTGCAATTTTCTTATGTACTCACACTTAATATCAGCCCATCATGAATTTGAACGCAGGTCGGATGCGGTGCGTGCCTATTTGCTCTGAAATTATGTTGAATTCGTTATGAATCAATAATGGATCGAATCTTGTTTCTACATAAAAGTCTAAACTGATGGGGTGGTACTTAATTTTCTTATAAAATGTAACTTTCTTTTTATTTAATTGATAGTAGATTGTATATCTCGACAATTATTCTAATAAGTTCAATATATATTTAAACATATTTAGTTAAATATATATAATTATCTCTTATCGAATTATTTAACATTTTTATTTAAATGAGCAACATTTATTTGATACGTTTAAACAAAAAAAAATACATTCATACCCCGTTAAACATATTTAATTTCACAACACAATAATATTATGTCAAAAACTTATGGTCCTAATAGAGGCTACCAGCGGGTTGTCGGCGAGGCTCATGGAATTGGATAGGGGAGGTTGCTTGAGGCTGAGGATTTTGCTTTATCAAAGTCATCTCATGGGATCGTCGCCGTCTGTCTAATGCCTCAGTCAAATTAATCCCTGGGGGATCCTCGTGTCAACATTTTAGCACCAATCCCATCTCGTATAAATCCACCGCCGTATTTAATGTTCAAAATTTGTCATGTACCTAATTGAATTGGGCAAGTAATCATTAAAGATCGATTTATTTGTTGAGATTCATGGAGTGCGTAGGGTAGGGCACGTGAGGGAAGAAGCATATCGTGGCGTATGTCACGTGGGCAAGGACGGAGCCGATACGCAGCAAAGTCTCAAGCAGCCAACCACCGCCTCATAAATTTCACGTCCATAATGGTCCCGTAATTTTTTATTGTCCAAAACGGCAGCTCTGTATATACCATAGTTTTTAAAACCGGACCGGGCCGGGAACCGGTGTAGGTATGGATTCATGGGTCGGACCGGGGGTTCAATGGGTTGAACTGCATGTTTAAAAAATAATATTAATAATATAATATTACTAATAAATTTACATAATATCATAATTTGAATATAATTTATAACAAAAATCATTAATATAACCATTATATTAAACAAAAGTTTAATATAAAATGTAAATATAAATTTAGTAAAATAAAATAAGTACATTATAATT
>CXYZ01003051.1:1114411-1132461 GCA_900006705.1 Sonneratia caseolaris
CAATTGGGGTTTTTGAAGGAACCGGACCGGGTGAGTGACCGGTTCCCGGTCGAACCGGTCGAACTGGCCGGCCCAGTCCGGTTTTTAAAACTATGGTATATACATATCTCTTTGGGTGAGAGTTTATTTTTATTTTTATAGTAAAATAAATCCTTAAATTAGATTAAAATTTCACGAGACAGCTTAAATTAAATCCAAAATTTCAATTGTTTTATAGGCACATATATTTACGAGAAAATTGCCTCAAAATTTTAACTTTTTTCCTGAAATATATATGACATTTATTTATTTATTTATATAAAATATTATGAATATCAATGCCATTATTTTGTTTCCATTCATAGCTGACATGACACGTACACATATTATTGATGCATGACAGCTTATAAAAACTATTATATATGAAAAATTTGTTGAAAAAAATTAACTTTAAATATTATTATAAACAACCAAATATCTAGATAATTTCCCCATATCTATTTATCAAAATAATTTCCTTCCACACTTGTTTCTTTATTACAGAACATTTATTATCTTAAGTTAACACGGAGAGAAATAACCAATAAATATCTGGAAATTAATGAAGAAATTTGGCAAGTTATTAACATGGAGAATGCTTCTAAATCTGTTCGTACTCAACAGTCATTAATTAATTTTAATAAAATAATGAAAAATTTGTAAAGTGGTACTATTTTTAAATAAAAAAATAAAATATTTTATATTAGAATCTTATTTAAAAATAAATTATTAAATCCGGAGATTAAGGACATCTATCTAATATAAAAAAGGATTTGAGGAAAAGAATGATTACATAATTAAGGAGCTCTTATGGCTCCCTACTGGGAACTAAACGGAACTAAACTAACTTGACTCTGTGGGGGAATTAGTCATGGAATTATGATGTCCCTGTCTGACCTTTTGAGCTTTGCATCTCCACATGTTGTCTGGCTTCTTTTGATAACTAAGCATTTCCAAGATTTTCCTCTTGAAAAAAACCAAAGATCTTTTGGGCTGAGCTGTTTGTCTGATTTAAATTCAAAATTTTTAATCGATTACATAGGAGAATAAGCTGTCTTTGGTGAAGAATTTTTTTAATTCATATATATATATATATATATGTATGTATGATTAAAAGGATAATTTTTATTTTAATTTAATAGGAGAGATTTATAATTATTTCATGGGGGCACTTGGCCACTTGACCATGGGAGGTGTTTTTGAATCTCAACGGGGTGTTTCTATGGGCAATTCTTGGTATATATGATCTGCTGAGCTTTTAGGACTGTCTGTGATCCCTCCCTCTCCCCTCCCTCTCTCCAATTATTTCATCTTTGGCAAGAACACCGACTTCTTCTTACTCTTCTTCTTCCCCAAACAAACCCCAAAGCAGAGAGACACTTTCTTGGTCTTCACTTTCAATTCTCAAAGAGCCCCCACACACGCAGCTCGAACGGAATAATAATATCTCTTCTCTCCTCCCTTTCCTTAAAGATGAGATCTTTCTTGCTCCCTCCCACAGCTCCTCCCCCTCCTGCTGTCTCCTCTGCCCCTTGCTATTGACCCACAAATGCTTCATCTTTAAGTAGCCTTTTTTTTGTCCTTCTTTTCCTCTGGGCGTCTCTTCCTCCACCCTCCTCCTCCTCCTCTACTTCTTCTCGTTCTTCCATTAGCGCATGGATTTTGGGGTAGCAGTGGGCGTGGACGGGCTGGCGGGTTCAGATCCTGACGCCAAGCAGAAGCCATACAGATCCGGATTCTTCAAGCGGCTCGAGAGGCCTTCTTCCGAGGATGCTGATGAGTGGAGGGCCATTGACGACAAGGGCTCAGTAAAAATGGTCAAATTGGGTGATGACAGCTTCTCGGTCGCTGATCCCAAGGCGGTGGCGCTGTTGGCGCGGAGGAGCAGCGGTAACAGTCTCTTCTCAGATGCGCAGCAAAGTCAGCACATGCTTTGCTTCTCTACCTCTCCTTCTGCTCTACACAAATCAGAGTCTCAGTCTGAGGCATTGCCTTGTCTCAGCTACGCGCCATCTGTTTACAGTAACTACGCAGGTATGGATGCTGCTGGCAGAGCCTTGAAATTGAAAGGGATAGCTTTCTTGAAAGTAAGCGTCGACATAGACGCTGTCAACGGGACCTTGTTTGTGGAAACGAAGGGACGTGTTCTTGTCGTGGGAAGCAGAAACGTGTTTTACTGTTGCTATGGGCAACACTTTTTAAAAATCTTTTTAATTGTTGAGGGGACATTTCGTAAAAATCCACGAGGGGTCTTCTCCCGCTCCCCTTTCCTTTCATTTTGTCTTGTCAAGCGAGGGAAAGCTGGAAAATTCTTTCACCCCTCAGCTGGAAAATTCTTGCTGCATCAAATGGCCGCCTTGTGATTCTGTGGATGTGTCCCAGGGGGGAATCCATGAAAGCCGGGAGCTGGTTGGGCACAAAAGAAGAAAATGAATAGGAAGCAAGTAATGGAAAGGAAATCATTTCCTATGCACTACAGCATCCTTTCTCCTCAGAATTCCATTTCTTTCTTCAAATCTACACGCAGCAGAGACTTCATCACTGCTGTAGGGCCATAAATGCAAACAATCAGTTAGGACGTAAATCACATTTCCCTTTTTCTTTGCACTGCACTGGTCTACGCCTGGAGATAGGCAAGATCCTTCCCTACGCTGGAATTTTTATTTTTTGAAAGTGATATCTTCTTCTTGCTATCTTCCCTTGGACTGAGTCAAAGTTGATACTTGATCTGATTGCAGGGCTGAATTCAGGGGGGTTGAATGTTGGGAACATGCAGGGAATGTTGTTAGGAGGGGGAAGAGGGCCGTTTACTCCATCACAGTGGATGGAACTGGAGCATCAGGCGCTGATCTACAAGTACATTAATGATAATGTTCCGGTTCCTCATCATCTGCTCATCCCCATCAGAAAAGCTTTTGAGTCCGCCGGTTTCTGCTACGGTACCAAACTTCTGCGACCCAATTCGCGTAAGTTCCTCATCTTAATCCCGCAAAGGTTCCTTGTTTCTAGGAGAACTTCTCCTTGGTCAGTTGATATTAAAAGAAATCGTGTAAATCCATTACCGTGCAGTCGGATGGGGAAGTTTCCAGCTGGGGTTCTCAAATAGCATGGACCCAGAGCCAGGAAGGTGCCGGAGGACGGACGGGAAGAAATGGCGGTGCTCAAGGGATGCAGTCCCTGACCAGAAATACTGCGAGCGCCACATGAACCGGGGTCGCCATCGTTCAAGAAAGCCTGTGGAAGGCCTAAATTCAGGCCATCCTGTCTCTGGTGGAGCAACCACCACCGCCAGTGCTGCCACCACAACCACCTCAGCGGCCAACGCCAACAAACAGGGCTTATCTGTGGGCTCAGTGCTGGCAGGCAGTGGCCCTTTACACAATAGCTTCAACCACTTTCAGTCGGGAGTTCTTAGTCTATCGGCCGAACCCTCTCTAAATAGGTACATGAAAACTTGAGGAGCACTGAAGTTATTTGAGTGTATCCGGTAGAGGAGTATATTAATGAAATCACAGTAGTAGCGTTGTGGGCGTAGAATGTAAGAGAGACAGGGCACACCGAGAAGAGTTTTTTTTTTTTTTCCTATTTTCAGTTGCCTTAGGTATATATCACAAGGGGTATCCGTGTTTTGGAGGAACACATGTTTCAAGTCTAGCCCAAGCAGATGTATGTCTTAGGTCTGATTACTCGGACATCTTCGTTTCATGAACAAATCGAACTCACCATGGAATGTTTTGACAATGTTCTGAATATTTTTCAGTTACACATTGGTGTCGTCCAGACTCGCTACTTAATAGGTTTCACTTTCAAAACACTAGACAGAAGATGAGAATGTAAGGTTGTAGTTATATACTCTTTAATAGCTACAAAAGGAAAATAGATTGCTTTTACAATATGTTACACGTGAGATCACAGCATTCATTCTTTGCTTGATGTTCTACTGTGACTGTTCAGCTTCAATGCCTAGAAACTGTTCTAAGTTATGATTTGCTGTTCTTCAACCTGTTGTTTTTTGTTTGCCATTTATTCTTTGCTGAAGTTAATAGCCAGTTTCTTTATCATGTGGTCAGGCTCTTTATGGACAAAGAGACTCTCAATGAGAAGATTCAAAAGTCTTCGCCAGGATTCTCCCTGACATCTCCGAGCATGGAGTTCAAGTCTAAAGCAACTCCCTTTCCAGTCGACTCTTCTCCATACAGGACATCATCTCTCTTGAGTAGCTGCCAGAATTTGGGTACTCTGAAGGACCTAACAGACCGGGAAGCAGAATTGAACCATTCAGGGCGCCAGTTCATGAATGACTGGCCTCAGATGAACGTGCACTCATCAGATGCTGCTGACCCATTGATCTCAGTATCAATGGCTTCCAAGGATGACAAGATCACCCTATCACCACTGAGATCGGCCCATGAGCTGGACCACGTACAGATGAACTTGGGGGTTGGAGGAACAGTCTACAACGAGCAGGTTAACAGGCAGACCATGAATTGGATACCCATACCCTGGCAGTCGTCGATGGGTGGCCCTCTAGGTGAGGTCCTCCACAATGCTAATAGCAGCAACGGTTCAACGGATTGTAAGAACTCGGTTCTCAACCTCATGACTGGCGGCTGGGAAAGCAGTTCTAGCTCGCCACTCGGGTCATCTCCAACTGGAGTTCTTCAAAAGACTGCCTTTGGTTCAGTTTCCAACAGCAGTGCTGCCAGCAGTCCACGAGCTGAAGACAACCGGGCCACTATGCATGGTGAACTATGATGTGTTTCGACTCACGGAACCTGTTTCAACACACACACCGTGATGGGCTTTTCCTTTGTTTCCTTTACTAAAGTTGTCTTGGGCATCGACAGACATGGTATAACTTACATTATTATGAATCAACTACGTTTCGTGTGGTGAATTTGTTCATTTGAAATGCGTACATGTAGACCCTAATGGATGACACACACACACACCCTTCCAATTGTAACTTGCTTCATCAATTACTTCTCACTTTCAGAAGACGCCCTGCCCTGTACCCCGTTTCGTTCCCATGTAAAGTGAGCTAGGAAATTCTTCTACAAGAACAACGTGNTTACCCCGTTTCGTTCCCATCTAAACTGAGCTAGGAAATTCTTCTACAAGAACAACGTGAGACTGAGAACCGGATAGCTCTTCTTCTGCTATTGCGGTTTTGTTGGTAGGCAAGGCTTGTCGGTTGGTGGGGAGCGATTTAAAGAACGGTCACGGTATTCATTCGCTCAATGGAAATGTCAAATAATGCCTGTATAGACAGACAGTCTGGTTAAAACTCTGTCAAATGAATTCAATGCGACTCGAGGGGCCTCGCGATTGAGCTGTTATGTGTTGTTCGTTTCCCTCTGATGTGCATGTGAAGTGTAGACCCCATACCATAGTTTTAAAAACCGGACCTGGCGGCCGGTTCGACTGGGAACCGGCTACCCACCCGGTCCGGTTTTCATAAATACTATAATTACACTTTAAATTAGGTCAAATTTGGTTGAACCGGCCAGTTTCCGATCAAACCAGTGAATCCAATTGAACCTATGAGAAAACCAGTCAACTTAAAATAAAAAATAAAAAATTATTATAACGTACTTATTTTATTTTACTAGACTTATATTCATATTTTATGTTGAATCTGAGACTAATATAATGACTATATTAATGATTTTTATTATAAATCATAGTTAAATTGTAATACTACGTAGATTTATTGGTAATATTATATTATTAATTCAATTTATTAAACATGCAGTTTGACCCATTGAACCCCGGTCCGACCCATGAACCCATACCCTGACCGGTTCCCGACCCGGTTCGGTTTTAAAAACTATGCCCCATAGGCACGCACACACGCACACACATATGTACCGCTCACGTACCTGCTCAGAGTAAAAGTATGAACAATTTATAGATTTGAATTTATGTGTACACAGCTACCTCTACAATCATATTTAATAGAAACCAATATATCCGTCTGACTTCGAACTCTGTCGGCTTGTAGTGTAGCGCAGTTCCCTTTCTCTCGAATTCTATCCTTTCACACTGTTGAAATCTGGCAAATTAATTAACGGAAGGGTAATAAAACTGAATGTTGTCGGAAGTACATAATTGGTTGATGGCAACAGTGCTCGAGAACACAATCCTTTACCGTTAAAAAAGAGAGATACAACCGTAACTTTTAAAACCGAACTAAAAATCGGTTAAAGCGTGGGCTCATGGATTTACAAGTTAGACAAAGAGTTTAAGTAAAATAATATATTTAATAAATAATATTATTAGTAAATTAATATGATATTTTTTATTTAAAATTTATTTAGAATAAAAATTTTAATATAATTATTATGTTAATTCAAGTTTAATATAAAATATAAATAAAATAATTATATTATAATATATATTTTTAATTTTAAATCTATCTATTTTTACCGATTCAATTAAATTAATCCGTATAAATAAACGGACCGGTTCAGTCAAAATTTATTATATTTACAATATAGTTAAATTAATTATAAAAATCAGATCGGATCAAAGGTTTGCTCTCTATAGAACTGATCGCCCCGGCCAGTTATAAAAACTATGAGTATATGCAATGGAACTATGGAACTGCTCGGATCGGGCGCTGAGGCTCAGGGTATACCACTGGCTCCAGAAATGGACGGACCATTGAATTTCCTCCCCCAACGTGATGAGAAAATTAAGTCAGCGAACCAATGGTGCCAGAACGATCATGGTGTCTCAGGGGCACCACAGAGGGTTCAGTGCAGCAAAACACATCTCATGCTCACTACCCTCCGATTGGGTCAAACAAGATCCACTCACACGTCCACATTCCATTCTAGTTCTTGGAGGAACTTCGCAGCGTTGTCCCTTTTTACCAGTCAAGACTCAGCTGAACCAGAAGATCAAAATGCCAGATAAAGCCTCGAGTAAGTTCTCCCAATTTATTATTATTTTTCCATCTGATAAACACTACATCACTGATGTCGAGATTCAAATTCAACTAAAAATGTTGAGAGATTTGGCTTAAGAACCTTGACCACCCAACAAGAGAACTCCTTTCGGTTGCCCTGAGAAACTCATCCCTACTAAGAAGAAAAAAGAACAGATGGAGAAAAGGGAGAGGTGCTCATATTCTATGGGTGTAAATGAGTCTGTCATGCCATTGGCAATAGCAAATTCAGAACGAGGAATTATCTTTATAATCATCGCACCTCAAACCACCGTCACAGGCAACATCTCAAAGACCCAAACTTTTTGACAGACATTAGCCAGAAGGAAGTCAGTCAGTCAGTCAGTCAAGCAACGCAGAAGCAACTGAAAGACACAGATCGAGAAAGAGAGAAAACCAATAGAGAAGAATCGCAGAGAAGGTGAGAAGTCGAGCAGCGCTGATTCTGTATTAGATGCTATAGAGCCAGCCGCTCCACGGCTTATATAGAGGAAGAGTGGCTGGGGTGACCTATTGGGCTGAGGTGAAAACCCTAGCTAGATGCGAACCCTCGAGGGTGACCTATTGGGCTGAGGTGGGCCGGGCTAACGGGTGATTCGACCAAATTCAGTGTCTTCTCGTAAGTCTTGAACATTTTAACCCGATCCATGTTGTCGACGTCAAATTCTAACCTAACCTAACTTATAAGCAGCTAAAGCTTAAGTTGACGCGCAAGCAAACAAGGGATGCATAGAATTATTATTACCTTTAGAATAAAGCCCTTTACCTGGCAAAACATGATGCCAGGGAGGTCGTTACCCTGTAGACAAATTGATCAACACGTGAGCCAGGGGATCTTCAAGGGAAAGCCGCTCACAAGACAACAGTGCAGATCAAATGGGCTTTTTCCTTTTTTTTTTTTAATAATGCTTAGTGACCACCCAGAGTCTTATCAAGCCTTCAAGCAGCCACTCGTACACTGCAAATGAATCTTAGAGATACAACATGAACTGCCCCAAACTTCGTGACCAGTGTATAGTTTTCTGATACATTTACGAAAGAAGTAATTTGTTGATTCAAACAAAACCGTCCCGGTTTACTCTTCCGTTGGAAGAGCGCAACCATCTTGGTACCAGTGACAGAAGGGTATTTCCTTCTGATGGAGACTACACTCATGGGCTCCAGCTCTCCTGTACAGATTCCCATTTAACAGATGCTTCGATGCCACTGGGAAATCAGAAGCCACAAGAGTGTCCTTTCACACTGCAAACATGTACTTGTTTGAAAGGGAGTTGGGCGCAAGAAAATTGAGCTCCGCCACTCTTGGACGAAAACTTTCTCCTTCGGAGTTTTCGCCTTGCAAGTCCCCAAGAGATTCCTCCTCACGATGATCAAGCCACAGGACCATGTCACTCCACGGAAACTACCAAAGGTTGGTTTGCTTCATCGCTCCACCGTTCATTCATGAACTAGTCCTTTCTTGGCCAACTGAAACTGACTTTGGTCTAATGGGCATAGAGATATCTAGGTCATCCTCCAAATCACTAAAGGAAACGTCCTCATCAATTCCCAGGGGTACAACAGCTCTACTACACCCAACTAGATCCGAATCTTCTTCTTCAGGCCAGTCATCATCATCATCATCAACAAAATCTTCAATAGGCATTCTAGGTAAATCCTTATGATATGTCCCAGTAAAAGCATTTCCTCCACTTGTAGGTTTGTCAACAATCCCCGCCTCAGAAATTACCAGTGGGAGTGTCTCAGTCTCGCCATGCATCTGCATGGAAGATCTTTCGGATCCTGAAGAAAAGGGTCTAAATGGAATGCCTTGAGCATTCAAGTAAGTGGGTGAACCAGGATAACCTTCATCCTGCAGTATATCGTCATTTTCATTATATTCACTCTGATGGTACATGCTTCTTCCAGGCCAGTCAAATTCCGGCTTTGTCTGCTTTTTCAGTTCCTGCATCCACATTGCTCTGGCTTCCATAACCTGCAAGAAATTGGTTTTGCAACAAAATGGGTTGTCAAGCGACAGATTTATAATAATCCAAGATAGTCACTTTAACAAAACAAATGGTGCCAGTTAATTCATCGACAGTGAATGTTAGATTATGTATGCGAAATGAAATATAAGTACTGAGAAATTTAATGAGAAATCTGCCATAGAAGAAAAAGAATGTGACAAAATGAGAAGGAGAGGATGACAACTTACCACCTTCGACAATATAATAAATAGGTACATTGAAATCAACTTACTGAAATAAAAGACTCTTGATTCATTGGGCTGTACAAACTCATAAAATACCAAGTGAACCTTTCTCTTTCTTCCCTACTCCCATTTATTCTCCACATAACAAAATTTTAAAATACTCGTAAGTAAATTTTGAACACTTAATTAAATAAGTTTTTATCAAATACATTCTGAATCTTAATTGTGCTGGATACAATCCAGGTAATTGGAAAAGCAAAGATTCATAAAGATCAAATTCAGAACACCAGCATTGCAAAATAATGTAATGGAGAGAATAGAATTAGGTAAACTGAACTTAAAAGCTTTTACGAAGAAAGGTTTCTGATTTTCTCATCCAAACTTAAAATATGAGACATGCCTTACAGATCATGAAGTATAAAAATTTGGATCACCATCAACAGTTCTACTTCAGTCAGATCCAGTCCAATAAATTTCTAGGGCTTGAATTTTGAAAGAAATACTGCTTAGGAAACAGCTTAGACTAAACGTTCTCAGATACTTTCACTGGAAGAATGACCTTAAGAAACTGAGTACATGTAAATTGATTGGCTCCATCCATTAGCCCAGAAAGTCACTTTGCCCCATGATATAACTTCAAAGAAAATGAAGATATTTTACCTGAGACGTTGACAAGATATCTGCATCATGTTTCTCTAGTCTTGAATGCAAAAGGACAAAGTAGACTTTCCAAAAGTAACTCTCGCTCATATGACATGGGCAAAGTTCAATTCTCAGAGCACGTAATCTTGGTAACACGTTCTCAATAGCCAGGGCATGTTCTTGCTGGGCATCCGACATTTCAAAGTCTAAATATAAATAAACAAAAAGCATTAATGAAAATGTAAAATTTTAATAATTTGGCTGCAGAAATTAAGTGAATCAATGCTAGCAATAAGGTGGCGCTTCCAAAAGAGTTCATAACCAATGTTTTTCTCCAAAATTCTCGATGATTTCTAACTATTAAAGATGTCCACTCACAATCAGAAAGCAACCATTATTTCTCCATTGATCACATGAGGGTCTAATTTATAAACATAAACAGACACTGGAAACAGCTGCTAGATTTTTACTTCTAATCCACCATGAGGAGGTAGACACAACAAAATGATGATACACGAAGATGGACCATTTCCCCATCACAAGACAACAAAAAGTACTGGAAGGCATATGCGAGGCCTTCAGCCAGTGGTTAGCAGTAAGTTGTGGCCAATTAAGTAGCTGCACTTAAGTGAACATTGACATTGCCACTGCGACTAAAAAATATAAAATTTCTCATGATACTATCTATTGGAACCAAATTCTGCAGCATGCCCACTTTCAATACCTACCACTGCATCATTGACATTGAATGAAATTTGTTATGATCGTCCAAAGTAAGAACTTTCTTTTTAATGCAGAATAAGAAAAACACAGGATGAATCATAAGGTAGCATGAGCAATATCTCGAACATGGAGAAGACCTGCATTAAGAATCACCACAATCACAACTTACTCCCATATAATGAAGCCTTATAATAGACTAACAACCTGAAGTAGCTTAGATTTCCAAAGACTGAAGGAGACAGTATTGCAAGTCAAGCTCATTAATGACACGAAATGTCTGGAATTCGCTGTAGTTTCAATCCGCAGCATTGAAATTGATCTTGAATAAACACCGTACCGTTCAAATCGTCTTCAGCATCGAGAGGAAAATGAAGCCAAGTCTCGGGATGCATCGCGATGTTGCTGGCAAACGCCAAAACCTCTTCGGTAACTCCAATCGGCTCCACTTCCTCAAACTCCTCCTCATCCTGATACTCGCCACCAGATTCTATCGGCTCCAACCTCAATTCCATCTCCCCGTCCCTCACCTCCTTGATCATCTCGTCCACCAGCTCCCTACCTTCGGAGCCGGAAGCCGAGCGCCGGCCGGGGGTTCCCAACCGATCCCACTCGTTGACCGCCGGATCGGACTGGGAGGGCGTGGGGGGCTGAGAGGGAGGCGGAGCGAGGAAATTGGCCACTCCCCACAGCTGGCGGGTCAGCGTCTGCCTCAGCTCGTCTATGTCTTCCTTAACCCCGCGTGCTTGCAACTCCTCAGCTGATTCTCCAGCAATTTCTTTGCCACTTCGATCTCGATCGAGACCGCCGTGGCCGTCGGTGCAGCTGCGATGTGGAGGGTCGTTTTCTCCTCTCTCTTCTCCTTCCCCTTCCACCTTACGGTCACCCTCGTCGGCCTCCGCACCGTCGTCATCCTCCAGCCGGAGGGAGTTGGCGAGCGATCGCGCCAACCACGCCATTGTCGTCCTCCACCCCTTTTTTTGTTAATTAAAATTTGTATCTTTCTGATCTGATAGCAATGGGAGACGGAGAAGTTGATTGATTGGCGAAAGGTCGGAGTGCTGTTCAAAATGGGATTTCCGCAGAGGCGGGATCAGATGCTGCAAAAGCCAGCACAGGTTCGTCCAGCTCATTTCCATTGCCCTATAATATCATGACACGTGCAAGATGAGGCTTTGCGGCTCGCTATTGATCAGTCCCAATATCTGACGCGGACAGGGGTACTTAAATGGAGGCCGTTGGATCCGATCTGGAAATGAGGATGAATGGGCCCCACTTCTCTGGGCCGACCAAGACAGACAAACTATTCGTTCACTAATTTAAATGACGCGGAAAGGGTTTTTAATGCAATAATTTTCTGAATTTTCATCTTTTATCCATATGTAAATCATGGGAGTTTGAATCAAATGCACNGTGAATTTTCATCTTTTATCCTTATGTAAATCATGGGAGTTTGAATCAAATGCACTCATCGATTGCCATCGTCTGACTTTCTAACGGACTTCCAGTTCCAGCACAGACAATCCACGGTCCTTCCCGTGGTTTTCTAATGGGAAGACCGGCCGGATCCAATGATGAGTCGGCGAACGGACGGTGACTTGGAGTCGAAAGGAGAAACAAATGGCGACCGGATGATCAATTCGACAGGTAATTAAACAGCAAGATTGTCTCACTTCACTGCCACGTGTCACATCTATCTTCGTCTCTTCTTGCTCCCCGTCACCGAAGGAGCCTTAAATCATCACCCCGTTGGGCCATTCTCAGTTGAGTTCCCATCTCGCTTCGATCGCGACTCGGTCGACTGGTCGTCATCCCCAACTTGTTTTCACATCACCAATCCAAAATGGAAACCGGAGCCCGAAACTCTACCGGATCATAAGAAACGTCTCAGTGCCCGTAAGGGTCCTTGCCAAGGCGCAGAACCTCTACGTCCGGACCATTTCCGACTATTCTGACAGGATCGGGTGCGGCAACATGGGCTGCCCTGGTGGCACCCAGATCTTCCCATGAGTTTCAACGCTCTCTCGTCGTGGTCCAACGACAATGACGACCTAAGGGAGCTCATCAGGGCTGCTTCTGCGAGGATATTCGGTGACTGGATTGATGTGGAAGCGATCCTGGGAAGGCAGAAGTTGGGCTCAGTGAGGAAGCCGAGCCTGGGACTGGGGGTGGTGCCCAAGAAGACTAGTGTAAGGACGAGCAGGCTCGACGAGGATGTGCCATGTGAATTCAATCACGGTGGTGCAGAGGTGATGAGGCTCGATCCAGCTATACCCGAGAAGCAGAAGCTGTGCCATTGCAAGTGCGAGGGGGATCCTAGAAGCAGAGGAGGAAGAATATTGAATATCTCCCTCGAATTCCCTCCAAATGTTCATCATCTATATGTACCGTATATCTCTACGGTTGTATTTCAACTTGTGAAGATGTCCCTGCTTTGGAAGCGACTATAAAGAACAAATTTCTACGGATCTATACATGAGATCCTTTTTTTAATTTAATATATTTGTAGAAGCATTTTTATATTCACATTTGTTTTTTTTTTAAAAGTGAATACGCCCCGAAAGTTTCTGGTGACGGACAATCGAGTGGAAACCGATTTCCAAAGGAACAGGGAGTTATCGACTCCGACAACTGGGAGCTTGTTGATGCCTTCTGCCCCGAGGGATCATTCCCACATCTCCTTCCTCCGCTTCTTCAATTGGGTCCTCTAAGGTTTCACCTCATTCGGTTTCTTCCTGATCCTATTTCCCTCGATAAGAACATTGGAGCTGTCAATCCAAAAGGGACGATTTTTTCTGTTCCCGCAATGGATCCGAGGTCTCGCCAGATTCCGTTCATGGAGTTCCCGGAAGATGTCCAGCTCTGCATCCTCTCCTTCCTCTCGCTCTCGGAGATTGCCTTCTTTGCCTGCACCTCGAAGCGCTCGCTCTCCCTCTGCAGCGGCGACGGCGACGGCGACGGCAAGCTCTGGCACGCCCTCTGCGACCGCCGGTGGGGCTCGAAGACCTTAATCTCCCAGTGGGGTCAGGGAAAGATTTCTTTCAAGCTCCTGTATCGGACACTCGGTGAGTGGGACAGCCTCATCGGATTCTGGCGCCGTAGCGGCCAGCCAAAGCCACCCTCCGCTGCCTCCCCGCCGCTGCTCGTGTTCTTCGAGTGGGGCCCTACATTCCTTGCTGGGTCGAGGGTCTCCCCCTCCCGGGACGGCACATATGGCGTCGTCAAGTCGCCGTTCCTGTGGCTGTCCCTGTCCCCAACCGGCGAAGTCGTGAATTTCCTCGACCCAGATGGGAAAAGAATCGGGTTTCCGTCGGAGGAAGCGATCCGAGAGTTAGATTTGATTCCCGTGAACGTCAGTTTCATGGGGGCCTCGCATTTGGTGGTGGAAGAGAATGTCCTCGGCATCGGGAGCAGTAGGGTCGGGTTTCATAGGAGTTTGAGCTCGGTTAATTTGACCAGCGATGAAGAGGAGGTCGGTGGAGTGGATAATGATGGGCTGCCCGGGAGCTTGCCTGATCAGTACATGTCGGAGATGTACCAGGGCTTTGCCAATAGGAGGAGTCCGGGAGGAAATGGGAATTCGACGCGGCAAAGGAAGAGGGAGATGGAGAGGCGGGAAAGGAGGAAATGGGAGCCTGAGCACTTTGTTAAGATCGTGAATTGCTCACCCACATCTTCTCGGCCATTGCAGGGCCTGTGGAAGGTACTCTTTGATTGAAAACTATGTACTTGCTTCCTTCGTTGGTTATGATTCTATTCTTTTGTTGATATTTGCTTCAGAGATAGAATACGAGTATGAATATGGATAAGTTGGTTCCTTTCTTGGATTTTTAAGCAAATTCGAATCCTAGAACTTCTGCAGGAATATAAAGAAGTATGCTTTACCAAGGAGAATTTCTACCAATAAAAAACTGCCTTGTGCATCAACAGTGGCTTCAACAAGTTGCTGTTTGTGGAAGTGCAACCGTAATTGGTATAGGCTTACTTGCTCAAACGCATTGCTTGACATCGTCAGTTAGTGAAATGCGTTAACTTGGTAATGGAGCTGCTGCTGTCACTTACTGAGCAAGAAGGATCTTCCGAGATGTTATTTGTAGTCTGTATAGGAGAGACTCCTGTTGTAATTGCCTGCTTAGTTAGTCGCTATTGTGTTAACTCTTGTAAGGTTGGTCTTATTGTTGACGTTCTAAAACTTTCGTCTTTTTCAGGGAATAGGAGATGATGCAAAATTGGACTTCTACCTTGTGACCTACGATGACATAGGAGGCATTGCCTGCAGGAGGGTCGGGGATTCTTCTGCAGAGCGATTCTTGGGCTGCCCTCTTGTGTTCTGGACATCAGAATTAAACTACATCAAGCCCCCTTTTACACCCGAGGAGTTGTTCATATACGACAGTCGTGTGCACCTTAGTGCAGCAGCGGATAACAGCTGCTGCTTAGCAGAAGCCGAGGACTTCCCAGTCTCCCACATACTCACCATTAATTCAAGTTTTGGTCTGTTGATCCCTAGTACAGCCCAGGATGCTCACGAAGATCCCAGGCATGTGGAGGGGAGGATATGGCAGTATAGGGATGGGACTTTTGGGTTTGGCCTTCTGAGCGACAATTTTATCATAGACCTGAAGCATATCACTTCAAATGCTCACCTTCTCGAAGCAGGGGGGCCCTGGAAAGATTGACATCATGTTATACAAGTTCAATTTGTTCCTTGTACATATTAGAAATTTTAGCCTTGTGGATCTGTTGTCCTGCTGTTCTTGCCAGGTTTTCTCCTCTTTCATTTGCCTGGTGTTCTTGGAATGTTTATCCCGTCTGCACGATTTATGAGAGAGTAGATAGTCTCTGAGCACCATCCAACCTTCAGAACTCAAGATGGATAACCACAGTGCGCTCCACGTATTCTCGATGACGACAGCGTAGAAAATTCGGCGTAGGATAAGCACGGGAAGAAAGGGAATAGTTTGACTGGTAAAGACAAGTTCCCCATTTCCAGTTTAGGTTTGCCTCTGATTAGTCTGCCATGTGATCTTTTCTGAAGTCATCTAAACAGCGATGCCGTTTGAAGTCTGAAAAACTGAATCCCGCTCTGATCCTTCAAGGGTAGAAGACCATATTATGCAGGACACTTAGATCAACGATGGAGCCAGTTTTACAACAGCGGTCAGCTCGGCTCGCAATCTAACCTAACCCCAAATCATTGTCTTGTTTAACCTAATCGATCCGATGAGGAGAGTTTAGAACTAATTCGGCTTAGTCTGAAACTTGAGGGTAAACAAAGACAGGTAAAATTCTTGGGTTTAGAGGTGGATGAAGCTGACCGTTTCCATTGATTGATTTCCTGGTAAAACGGTCAAAAGACAACTCTCTGTCCGGGCTGATAGACAGGCACAAACAAGGCAGCTGATTACTGTTGAGGGCCGCCTGAAGCGAGCGGGCCATTTCGTCTGTTCCTCATCGAAAGACTTGACTTTCTTCGTTACATCATGGAAATTAACACTGGAAAATAATGGACCTGTGAACCCGAATGGGGTCTGTCTGGTAATTTCATAATTATAATTATTTAAATTTGAGATGTTATTAGATAAAAAAGAGAGAGAGAGAAGCTGCCACCTCGACCTGCGCTATTTTCGTACCAGGACGGGCAAGTCAACATCTTCTACATAAGATTGGGGGCGGGGGGGTGTGGTGTGGTGGGGGTTTAATTTCCATTCACTCCCCGAATTTGTTGGAAGTCTCGAAATCCATCCATTAGTTTGAGTTGTCTCCGTTTTCACCCACGAAGTCCGTAAAACCGTCTCAACTCCTATATCAAAGTAAATGAGTCCCGTGAATTTTATTAGATGTGGTAAATTTTGGTACGATCCAAAAGTATGACCCGAATATAATATAAAAAAATTACGTATGAGTTAGCATTCTCGAACTGATTAATCGATTTTGTTATATGGATACTGCTCGAAAAAAATAAGAATAATTTTTAGCATAGGAAGAGAAAATTAAAAATTTTAATTAATTATATTATTAAAATTTTATTTTAAAATATAAATTATTTAAATTTATTTTTGAAAGTAGGTGGAATCAGAGATTTTTAACTAACCTATGAAATGGTAGACTGTACGGATATAACTCAATAATAAATTCCTGCTGCACTAGCACGGCCCAAATTCCTCAAACCCACTCGAATTTACAGATCTACATTTTATCTTAAGGGTGGAACTAAGAAACTCTTGTGAACGGACTGACTATGATGCTCTGATTTCCATGCAACATACGGCTGGACCGTACCAAACATCAATGGGTCAAATGCCCACTTTACTCTTTCACCTAGCCTATGTGGGACGTACAGTACAACTCCATAAAAATCATCCACGAGCATATTTAATTTGCACGTAAACTTTTTCCGGCCCTATGAACCTTGCAAATGCCCATAGATCCGAAAGAATAAATTCAAGATTATTTGCATCATGCGTTTCCCCGTGTGAACACAGATCTTGAAGGTCATTTCCTTACCATCACGTCATTCCACCCTTAGTTTATTTTTAGAATACGTTATTAAGTAATAACTCATCGAACATCTTTTAATTATATAAGAGAGTTATGAGTTTAAAATAAATAAGAGAAAAGAAAAATAAAAGGATACGAAAAGTTTTATAAATTGGTGGACTGATGGCTCATCAAACTTTCGAAAACATTGATTAAGATAACGCATCCCGGTCAATATCTCAAGCCTTCTTGCCCTCTAAGCAAGCAATCATGATGGAGACCCTAGATTTGGAAGATTATATTGAAATCCACGTCTAAAATTAGACTAATAAAATTCGGCCCAACATGATAATATCGTGCTGGACTGGAGGTTATCATGCCGTGTTGGAATGATTCAGTAATTTTATTAGGCATGTTGGGTTCGATAATTTTTGGGCTGGGTCGGCATGATACTCAATTAAGGAAATTATTTTTTAATACATATATATATATATATAATAATCTATGTGATGCTGTTGAATGGTATAAAAAAATCACTTTTTGAGCTCACCTGTAATTACAAATAAGTCATAATCAAAGAGGATTATCGTGTTATCGGACCAGGTTGAGGTTGCCCCTATCTTATCGTACCATGTCGTGTCGGCTCGGCTTGATAAGACTAGACTGGCACGATTTACCACCTAGAACAATATGTACGCATATCCCTAGCATTTTTTTCCCATAATAATAATAATAATAATAATAAGCATCCTACCTGAGCTAGAGGTGGCAAATCGTGCCGGCCCGGTCTTATCGTGCCGGGCCGGCACGGCACGATAAGGGGAGGGCACGATAAGGGCTGGCCCAAGCACGGCCCTTTAGGATATCGTGCCGTGACGGCCCGGCACGATAAGACCGGGCGGCCTTGGCCCGGCCCAATAGCCCGATAAAAAAAATTCATTTTGATCTTAATTTATTTAAAATTACAAATAAACTCATAAATAAGATTTTTTTTATCCTTAAATATTGTCTAATTATCTAATAATTTTTTTAAATAACCCTAAT
>CXYZ01003051.1:1155669-1214615 GCA_900006705.1 Sonneratia caseolaris
TTAAATATGTAATATTATATTTATTTATTAATATTATCATATTATTAATATTATGTTTCGTTCCGTCTGATTTGGAAAATTATGACCGATACTCAGTTTTGTCTGTATTTTCATGGTTAAAGATCATCTTGACACTTGCTCACACTGCTCGAGATTCATTGGCTCCAAGTACAATGTATTGAGAAAAACTTTAAACAGCTGTGAGTCGTCAATCCGTCAACAGGTTAAAGAGCCAGCAATTTCGCGGAAGTTGCCACGAGACGATTCCTCGAGCTTTCTTTAATGACCATGTGGGCTGTCCATCCCATTATTACCTCACCTTCTAAATCTCATTTGGAAAACCTCGCCCCACCCCCGACGGCCCACGCCGTGCACCGGCATCAGTCACATCGCCGGGAAATAAATTGACCGACATCCGTACGCGTAAGATGGCACGTGACAAAATGGTATCCGCAGGAGACGCGTAACTGTGATTTGATTCATCTTCTCGTTTCTCATCGCTGCCGTGTCTATTGCACTCAAACTCGGGATGGGATTTCCATAGCTTTCGTAAAAGGAGGAGGGACGGAAAAAAAAAACTATTTTTAACAAAATATTATTATTACCGAAAAAGTAGGGAATATTTTTTATGAAGCTCACTCAATACGTGGCCCTACGCGCACATTCATTCAAGGTACAAAGTTCAGTTTTACCTGACCGATTTTAACTTAGCTATGGGTTTTGTAATAGTGGATCCAAGAAGTTTTAAATGGACCAAAATATCCTACCGATTGTAACATATCATTATAGATCAGAGGTTTACATTCCCATAGAAGTTGGAGGGCTTGAGGGATAATTTAAGGGATTATGTAATTAAATTTGAGAGTAAAATGAAAATAATTTATTAAAATATGAATAAATTCGGGTCCCCACTATGCTTTGATGTTGGTTGATAATTTAAAGCGGCCCACGTTGCCTTGCTCTTTCAAACTATGAGGGAAGATTTTCATCGAAAACGGTAAGCCGGGAAACCCGCTCCAGTTTTCCAGTGGGAATTGGGAACATTCGAAATGTTTTCCATTGGTTTTGCCCTTTCGCCGAGCCACTCACGAAATGTCTTGGAAGGCCGTCCAACATGGACGACACGTCGTCAACAGAAGAAAAAAGCCAGAACCACTGAAAAGCCGTCCGCGGGGATCAAGTCAACGAATGTCCGCGGGGCGGAGAGAGAGAAAGTTGACCTGAACCTTCTGCCGCCCCTCTTCCCTCTTTTCTTGAACCGTGCTTCATCGCTCTTATTTTTGTAGTTCCGATCTCAGATCCGATTTCAGGTTCTCTGTCATTTGCTTGCTCCAAGAAATACGGTGACATTCAGTGACCGAAGGAAGAATCATATTGGTTAGGCAATTTGCAGCTTTCCCAAAAGGCAACATAGCCCGTTTTGGTAGAAAAGGAAGGGAAACTCCTTGCCCATCACGTCTGTCTGCTCGAATTCGATCCCTTGCTGAATCCTTTTGCTGTTCAGTTGATCTCATCTCTCGGAGGGGAGGTTTGATTTGGAGGAGTGAGGACGGCGTAGCGGCAGTTTGGAAATGGAGAGTTACTGGCAAGATGGGTTTGGGGACGTGAAGCCGAAGAACTCGTCGGAGGAGGCGCTGCGGAGATGGAGGAACCTCTGCTGGCTCGTCAAGAATCCGAGGCGGAGGTTCAGGTTCACTGCTAACCTCGGCAAGCGATCCGAGGCAGAGGCCATCCGTCAGACCTTTCAGGTCTCTTGTCTTTGTTCTTCGTGGGCTGATTCTTGTTTTACTTAGTTTCTTATTTAAATTAGGCAAGATTTGGTCTTTCTGCCTTTCTTCCTAAATCAAAGAGCTATCGACTTGTCTTTAACCAACGATGTAGATTGGCACTCGACGTCTCGTAAAGTTTGCTGCGTATGGTTGGCCGAGTTGGTCTTAGATTATCAGAACCGAAGCTCAAACTGTTTAAGATGATATAAACATGGAGAGTAAATAATAAAGACTCAAGATGGATGGTCTGGAAAGTTCCAGCTTTAAATTTGCAGATTAGACGAGAACCTAGGTAGTTGAATAGATATAAGTAGAAAAGAAGGTTGATATAATTCTGTTGGGAGCTCCTAACCATGTTGTTTGAGAGAGGATTTAATAGTTTCTTGTTTCTCTACACAATTTTGATGTTCTTTCTTGGCATCTTTTTGACAGGCAAACTTTCGCGTGGCCCTGATAGTTTCACAAGCTGCACTTCAATTTATCCAAGGTGATAATTACTTACTGTCTTGGGACTTGAAACTCTGAAAGCTCTTATTCATATTTCCTTTCCATCATTTCCTTTACCATGTTCACTTCCCATTTGATGTTTTGCAGGTCTTATTGATTACAAAGTGCCAGAGGAAGTGAAAGCAGCTGGTTTTCAGATTGGGGCTGATGAGTTGGGATCAATCATTGAACGTCACGATGTCAAGAAACTGAGAGGCCATGGTGGGGTTGAAGGTATTGCAGACAAGCTCTCCACCTCACTAACCAGTGGAATTTCTACATCTGAACATTCTCTGGAGCGAAGAAAAGAAATATATGGAGTGAATAAATTCACTGAAAGCCCACCTAAAGGATTCTGGTTCTTTGTCTATGAAGCGCTTCAGGATATGACCCTCATGATCCTTGGTGCCTGTGCATTCGTGTCTTTGATTGTTGGGATCGTAATGGAAGGGTGGCCAAAGGGGGCCCATGATGGGCTCGGGATTGTAGCCAGTATCCTACTGGTTGTATTTGTGACTGCCTCAAGTGATTATAAACAGTCTCTGCAGTTCAAGGATTTGGATGCAGAGAAGAAGAAGATCTCTGTTCAGGTGTCCAGAAATGGGCTCAGGCAAAAGATTTCCATTTATGATCTGCTTCCTGGTGATATTGTTCATCTCAATATTGGAGATCAGGTTCCTGCTGATGGCCTATTCACCTCAGGATTTTCTGTTCTGATCAATGAGTCGAGCCTGACTGGTGAGAGTGAACCAGTTCATGTGAACGCAACAAACCCATTTCTCCTCTCAGGAACAAAAGTCCAGGATGGATCATTCAAGATGCTTGTGACTACGGTTGGCATGAGGACCCAGTGGGGAAAATTGATGGCCACTCTTAGTGAGGGAGGAGATGATGAGACACCCTTGCAGGTGAAGCTTAATGGGGTGGCTACAATAATTGGGAAAATTGGTCTCTTCTTTGCTGTAGTGACATTCGCTGTTCTGGTTCAAGGTTTGTTTGCCAGAAAGCTGCAGGATGGGTCTCATTGGTCCTGGTCTGGTGATGAAGCCATGGAGATTCTCGAGTTCTTCGCTGTTGCGGTAACAATTGTTGTGGTTGCAGTTCCTGAGGGTCTCCCTTTGGCTGTCACACTGAGTCTTGCATTTGCAATGAAAAAAATGATGAATGATAAAGCCTTAGTCCGCCATCTAGCAGCTTGTGAGACGATGGGTTCTGCTACCACCATTTGCAGCGATAAAACAGGGACATTAACTACCAACCACATGACTGTTGTGAAAGCTTGCATCTGTGAGAAAGTAATGGAAGTTGGCAAATCTGAATTCAAAATACCTGATTCCACAATGAAGATTCTGCTCCAGTCAATATTTAACAACACTGGAGGTGAAGTTGTTAACAATGAGGGAAATAGTGGGAAGCGTGAGATCCTTGGTACACCCACTGAGACTGCCATTTTGGAGTTCGGTTTGAAGCTGGGAGGAGACTTCCAAGTAGAGAGACAGAAGTCGACCATTGTGAAGGTTGAGCCATTCAATTCATTGAAGAAGCGAATGGGGGTAGTTTTGGAGCTTCATGGTGGGAGTTATCAGGCCCACAGCAAGGGTGCATCCGAGATAATCCTGGGTAATTGTGACAAGTTTGTGAATGTGGAAGGGGAAGTTGTTCCACTGGATGAATCATCCATTAATCATCTGAAGGGTATAATTGAGCAATTTGCCAATGAGTCTCTTCGGACCCTGTGCCTTGCTTATAAGGATATTGGGAGTGAGTTTTCTCCTGAAAGTCCGATTCCAACTGAAGGGTACACCTGCGTTGGGATTGTTGGTATCAAAGACCCTGTACGCCCTGGTGTTAAGGAGTCTGTGGCAATCTGTAGGTCTGCTGGAATTGCTGTGAGAATGGTTACTGGAGATAATATTAACACGGCTAAGGCAATTGCTCGAGAATGTGGTATTTTGACTGAGGATGGTATTGCCATTGAAGGACCAGAATTCCGAGAGAAGAAAGATGAGGAGTTGCTTGAGCTCATTCCCAAAATTCAGGTGCATATATTGCTCATATTCATTAGACAATTGATAATAAAATCTTTTGGTAATTGAAATCCACTGAGCAATAAAATTATTTGCAGAAGCCTTAATCTAACAATTTTAAGCAGGTCAAACTTTCTGATGTTGAATTCTCTGAAATTTCTTTCAGGTTATGGCTCGATCTTCTCCACTGGACAAGCATAAACTTGTGAAGCACTTGAAGACTACTTTCCAAGAAGTAGTTGCTGTGACAGGAGACGGTACTAATGATGCTCCGGCTCTTCATGAAGCAGATATTGGGCTTGCAATGGGCATTTCGGGGACAGAGGTTTTTTCTTCCCCTATTTTATTCTCCTTCTTGTTTTAAAGAAGTTTCTGATAGTAACATGTTAATTATTAAACAAAATTTCTTATCCAGTAATCTTTGAAACATTTTGATGGTGTATCAGGTGGCTAAGGAGAGTGCTGATGTTATAATTCTGGATGATAACTTCTCAACCATTGCAACAGTGGCAAAATGGGGCCGCTCTGTCTACATCAACATCCAAAAATTTGTGCAGTTTCAACTTACAGTGAATGTTGTTGCTTTGATTGTGAACTTCTCTTCTGCCTGCTTAACTGGTAAGAACCACACTACCAATTAAAGTTATACTTATTTTACATTCATTAAGCTTCTATTATTCTTGTATACAACGTCTATATGTATTTCTTCTTTTGCTTTCATAAATCTGGTATACCAGTTACAGATCTACATATACATACGTGGAGTTTCTTGATTCTTGTATTATATATTTGATCAAATTTTGTAATTTTCGTAGGAAATGCACCTCTCACTGCTGTGCAGCTCTTGTGGGTCAACATGATCATGGACACTCTGGGGGCTCTCGCATTAGCAACTGAACCTCCGACAGCTGACTTGATGGAGAGATCTCCTGTTGGTAGAAAAGGGAACTTCATCAGCAACGTGATGTGGAGGAATATCTTGGGCCAGTCCCTCTACCAATTTGTAATCATTTGGTATCTGCAGACGAAAGGCAAATCAGCTTTCCACCTTGATGGCCCTGATTCTGATCTTATCTTGAACACAATCATCTTTAACTCATTCGTATTCTGCCAGGTAATTGTTGCTTAGAATGCTAATTTTCCAAGAACTCATAGTCATTGTGCAACACAATGGATTATCTTCGAAGGGTGCTTTTGAGATACCTGACATATCCCCAACACACTGGTATGGGATTTGGGTCNCATGGATTATCTTCGAAGGATGCTTTTGAGATACCTGAGATATCCCCAACACACTGGTATGGGATTTGGGTCATCTAGACTGCTTCTGAGTTTGCTTACATGTGTATGCTTGACAGGTATTCAATGAGATCAGCTCGAGGGAAATGGAGAAGATAAATGTGTTCAAAGGCATTCTCAAGAACTACGTGTTTGTTGCTGTTCTCACATGCACTGTCCTGTTCCAGATCATTATTATCGAGTTCCTTGGCACTTTTGCAAACACTTATCCTCTCAGCTTGAGCCAATGGTTCATCAGCGTGTTCCTTGGATTTCTTGGGATGCCAGTTGCTGCTGGTCTGAAGATGATCCCCATGGGTTCGGGCTAACTGAAATTAATACCAAATTTAGGTACTTTCTAACCTGACTCAAGTTTCTGATGCTGTGAAGGCTCCTACAACAGACAATTGGAGATTGTTTTGCTGTTAGCCTGTTGCTGGGGCACTTGTTTAGTTGACTAGTTGTGTCCTATAAATATTTGGAGGAATCCAGTTTGTCCTAATTTCCATGTCTGTCCTTTTGTAGCTCAGCTGATGATGTTAATGAGTTAGAGCCTCAGCTCTATTATGTTCTGATTTTCCACCATCTTGTGAAACACCAGAGCAAGGAGATGGGCTAAACGATTTCTTTTTTAAGTACCCATCTTACACATCATCTCCAATAGATAATCATCTTCAAGGAGTATCAAGCATCCATTCTCAGATACAAGGGTGAAGGTTGCAAGGAACGGGCAATCAAATGAACTTATTTTCAGAATGTTGGTTGTAGAAAGAAGAATTTCTCAAAAATTTATGGTACTTTGACAGCAAGGGAAGATTAAGGATGTTTTTGGTTGGACCTAACATGCTGAGGATTGTTCCTGGCTGGTCCTTTTTGGAATTCTTAACATTGTAGATGAAGTCTCCCATAATTTGATCAGTGAATTAATGTCTATAACGGGTTGAACTTACNCGGTCCTTTTTGGCATTCTTAACATTGTAGATGCAGTCTCCCATAATTTGATAAGTGAATTAATGTCTATAACGGGTTGAACTTACAATTTGTCACATTCCAGCAGATTCAAGTCATCTGTTCTCTCCATTCGGTCATTTGGATTAGATAAGATTTCAAGAACAAGCGAGTTATCACGTAACTTAAGCATTGTTTTCTCATAGATTCTCGGGGATATCAATGCGCCACCAGTGTGAATGGGCATGAAATCGATTCCCTTAGCCAACCTCTTTCATTCTGGAACAGGACCTGAGCACTGTGAAGCGGGAACAACAGATCATACGTGTCTGGTGATCATATGCGTTGAGAACCATGTGACTCACCAGATTACGTCAATTCTGTTACATCGAGGAGCCTAAAGTTCACATGATGCAACAACTTTTAGTGTCTGTAATGCCAATGGAGAAATTTCTCTGAACTCAGCAAGTTGTCAATCGACCAGAAGCACAGCTAACTACTTTAATATGTGCTAGTTGTGAGTCCTTCGACTGACTAACAATGAGATGTTGCCCCTGCCTCTCACTGCATATGAACTAGAAAACAAACTATACAATACAATCCTGCCTCCAATCAGAGTACTCTCTCCTATCATTGTCATCTTCGTATCATGTGTTGATGATCGATCTGACCATGCCTCAAGATGTCGGATCGGGTACACTACTGTTATAGTTATTCTTTGTCAAATCAGTAACGCCTGACTGAATCATGAAGAGCCAATGGATCGTGAAGGATCATCAACCACAAGAACACGAATGACTTCTACAGACATCTCTGAAGACCATTGACATGTCTAGTACAAGGATCGGTCTTGTTTCCATGAAAGCACAGCCATATTTGCATATAACCAGAAATGTTGACAGTGCTACTCTCAAGCAACAAATTAAATAAGATCGATCGATACATGCTACGAGAAAGAGCAAATAACTGAGACAGACTTGAATGCTCACTCGAGTACAAGATTTCACTTCTCAGGATCAACGCAACATGAGATCAAGCATATGAATCCCCCCATGAATCATCAAAGAAGCATCAGTCTTTCATGAATTCTAGAGCCCCACAAAGTAAAATAGACCCCCAGAAAGAGCCTCAAGCAGAAAAAAGAGCGAGGAAACAAGGGGCAGGCCCTGCCCTAAGTTCATCCACCAAACATTCAAATAAACCCAATCGCATTCATCTCATACACAGTCTATCTGGTTGCCCAAAAATCCAACACACTGTTTCATCAACATCACTCGACAGCAGCTCTCTCACTGTCTCCTCTTCAATTTCCTTTCAGGTCTCTTTTCCTCGTGTAGTTAGCATCCCATAAAAAGGCAGGGCAGCTACTCTGCCAGAGACTTTCTTGAAAAACCAAAACGAAGTATACAAATGAAACAAATCAATAAATCCAAATCAATTTCATCAGAAAAAGGGAAAGAAGGGGCCCAGGAAAGCAAATCAAAGTGCAGAGATTTGGACCCCCTCTCAGAAGCAGCAGGCCTCCTATCCTATGCGGGATTTCTCGAGCTTTGTTGCCTGCGTCTGGTAATAACTCAGCCATTACAGTGCAGCCAAAGTTTGCTCCTTTTGTTCACCTTTTTCTTTAATAAAAAATAAATTCTCTCTCTTTCTTTCTTTGGGGGTTCACTCGGAAAAACTATGATCTTTCATGATCACATAGATGTTCCATGTGATTCCAGTCACATCTTACCATCAGCTGCCTCACAGTTTCGATCTTCTTCATAGAAAGCAAGCCTCTTTCTTTTCCTATTATTACTACTAAAGGCCGCAGAAGTACCAGATATAGAACTATCCCAGGAAGCAATTGGACTTGTTGGATCGAGTGGAGTCGTTGGACCAACACATAAAAACTTGTCCACGTCCAATCCTCGCATTTTTCCATAACAAGAAAATACAGCGTCCTGTCACAGAAAGCCAGAAACACCAGAATCATAACAAACTCCGACCTATAAATCAGGCTAAAAAATCAGCTAAGGCATTGAAAAAGAGACGAAGCTAACAATGTTGAGACGAGCACAGCAAGAATTGCAATTCAGTTTATACTCCAACACCTCTTTGGCTAATTCATTGCAGGACATGGCTAACACGGCAGCTGCTGCTATTGTCGATGGTCGATGATTGAGTATATAAACTTCTGCATTCAAGTAAATCCGACGAATCAATTCAAAAAGGGTTAGTGCCGACCCAGTAGAGAGCTTGTGCCAGTAGATGAAGACAATGTATTGAATTTGTTATCTGATACCTTTGGCCTTACTGAGAATGAGTCGGGTGGTCCTAGGACCAAGGTTGGCCTCTATCGGATCATCGCTCAATTTGGAGATAAAGAAATGGAGGAAGAGAAAGGGGGTGATGGATTCCATTCTCCACTCAAGGGTCTTCAACACGAGAAGCTCCATGCCTTGCACTACTTCGGACCTAAAGCTGTGATCTTTCGTGCTGAAATCTGAGAGAAGTGGGACATGAATCTCCTCCATTTTTGCTGCAAGTGAAAGGCATGCCACTGCGAGTAGCCTGATCACCCAGTTGTCTTCACTCTGCGCATAGTTAACATATCAAAACAAAACCATGAAGACAATCCATGAAAGAGCAGCAAATTAAGTAGAGGGAAAACGGGAAAGGATCCAACTTACAACAGGGGATCTCCTCAAGAGGAACTGATCGAAGTAAGTCATCGACAAATATGCAGTCTGGAACTGAAAACCAAATAAAGCTCGAGTCTGCAACCAATACAGAAGCCGAGGAGTTAGAGACAATCTAAGTATAAACTTCTAGGAAATATATTTCCAGAATACGAGCACGTTATCCAAGTTTTGGGAGGAAAGAGGACCGACTCTGATGATCCACGAGAAGGCTTCCACTCGGGCACCTTTGATACAATTCCCCGAAGACCAGTTACCCTCGTTATGAAGGGGCCATCCGGAAGTCGTTTCTCTGTCGAGAAGCATGTTGACATACTCCTCCTCTTCTTCCTCGGTGCAGAAACAAGTGGCAAAGCTGTTCGAGTAGTTGAACAGCGTCTCCGCCTCGTCCTTATCCAAACAGGCCTCGCTCTCTTCGCAGAGGAAGCAGGAGAGAGACTCGTCGTCCATGTTCCTCTCCCTCTCTTTCTCTTTCTCTTTCTATCTATCTACCCTCCCCACCCGGAGAAGAAGCCGAAATTCTAAGGGGCAAGATCAGCCATTGCAGCAGTATGAAGAAACCGCCCCCCCCAGAGAATCCCACGATTGCTTGGGGAGAGAGAGTTCAGCTACGAGAGTGCACCAGGTCGTGGAGAGAGGATCGGGTAATGGATTGGTTTCCACTGAAACAGTTGTCTTCGGTGCTTTTCAGCAGAGAAGAGAGCCGAGAAATGGCAAAAAATGTTACTGTCCGTGGCCGAAGAGATATTACATTTTTCTTTCCCTCGTTAGGTCTAAAAAGCACGAGGAAAATGTGAATAAATAATAAAAAAATTGAGTGTGAGAATTGGATCAAATTTCTTGAACTTATCTTAAGAAAAATATTATTGTAGTAAATATCAAATATTAAGAAATTTGGGACATTTATGGGATGGGATTTGGCAAAGTTGTAATGTTAGAAATCTTTATATTATATATGATGGGATGTAATGATATCAATGGAATATAATAATATTTATAATATTTAATTTCATAATTTTAATTTTATTACACTTTTTATATTCTATCAGATTAAATTTTATTTTTGGTCATACCTTAATATCAGATAGAACAAGAATTTTTTAAAAATTAAATAATAATTATTTGATTATTTTATATAATTTCATTACTTTATTTTTATAAAAAAAAAGTAAAAAAACTAATTTTCTCTATAATTAAGTGGATTTTATTCCATAAAATTGGCTCCGTTTCAGTCTCTTCGATTCCATACTTACTGAACCGTTCCGTACAAGAAAATGAACGTTTCCATCGAGGTTTGACCGAGAGAGAGCCGTACCGTCCTTATCGGAATACGCGGGGGAGTACGTGCATGCCACCGGACGCGCCTTCTGATGGACGTGTTGCCACGTCACCGTTTATTTCTCTCTCTCTCTCTCTAAGTTATAATTTTGTAGGAGTGACGGATGGGGTTTACAGCGATTGCCGAAGATGTGGAATAGTTTCGGTCTAGCCCCCTGAAGTTTGCTACGACTTTAGAATAGCTCCTATCTTTTTAGGACGTCCCACTTTGCCCCCTTGCTATCTTTAAGTCTGTCTAAATTTGCCCCAAGCTAATGCGAAGGCCTGTTTATCCAATGTAGCAACCTCACTGTATGCATCAACACTATGACTAAGAGCACAGGTGACAGGGATCGGATCTCAAGGTAAGCAGTAGGGGAATCTTAGTTGATTATTGACTGCTTGTTCTTGGTTTAATCCGAGCTAGGAGTAAAAATAAGAAACCACACTTACGCATGCATGCATTATTATCTGCATATGTTCCATTTCATCTCTGTGAATAAATATATCTTAAATTTATCGGACAGAGAAAAAAGGAAAAAAAAAAAACAGAGCCTTGGGCGAAAGACCACATAGGTTTCTGTCCCAACACGTGGCTTGATTGACACTTTGGGCATTGTGCATAGACGACAATATATGTACATAATCCGGGAAGAAGAAGAAGAAGAAAGAACAGAAGACTATTCAAATCTAGGGTTTGTGTCGTGCTTCACATGGATGCAAATGTAGAAACATATTCTCTTGGACATCTGATCCTTTTCCATTACATCAAAAGGTACGTACTGTTATACAATTAAATTTTAGTATCTTAATTTCAAATTAAGAATACGATAACTATTTATATAGGTTCCTTATACAAAGGAACTGAGAAGACTCTCTCCTTGCAGAGAGTAGACCATGGGTAATTAATTATTCAACAATCTTGGGGTCAAATTGCATTAATTTCAGACCCAGTTAACTAATCTTGGATCAAGAGAGGAACTTAATTTTGTTTACACTTACTCTTTCCTTCTCCTTAATGACAGCAATATAAAATGTTCCGTCTGTACCACTACTGAAGAATGTACAGATTCTCTGAGGGGGGAAAAAACAGAATTATTCAAATCTAGGGTTTGTGTGGTGCTTCAGATGCAAGGAATTTGTCTAGCTAAAACAGTCTTTCTGGGGCATCTGATGCATTTTTGTTAGAAGGAAGGTACATGAAGAATACGAAATTAATTGTAAAAATGAATCATAATATCTTAATCTTAAACTGAGAATGAGATAATCGTATTTATAAGTTAAGAAGAGTAATTATATACCCTTACTCAAGGTGCTCTGTGCTTACAGCTGAGAGTAGAACGTGCATGGATAATTATTCACCAATCTTGGGATCAGATCGCATTAATTGCCGACTGATAGCTAATCTTGGATCAAGAGAGATATTTGTTTTATCCTTCTGTTTCGTCCTCATTAATGATAGTATATATATATGTATGTATGTATGTATAATTTCTCATAGGATTTATTTGTACAACTAGTGAATGTATATCGTATGTGTATTTTCAAATGGAATCAGATTCCAATCTACTGCCTATGACTAAAAAAATTAACCTAATATTGCAATGGACAGAATTCAGCAAAGGTACGCGTTGGATCGAAATCTATCAAGTGGAATTGGATTGAATTGAGACCCTCAAAGAAATGAGTCTCAAATGATAGAGTAAAGATAACAAGTAATTTCACTACAATTACTGTCAGTACCTTTATTTTTTTCACTGGTTATAAGCTCGATAAGACTAGAGCGTAGGTATGGGAAGTGCCATGAACCAGAAACTAACAGCTAAATATCAGATATATATAGACTGAGGTGGTTTTACCAAATCCCACTTGTCGACCCAAGTGCCACTTTGCCATCCCATGGAATTGACATTAGAATTTATTGACTTCACGGGAAGCGAAGGCAAAGAGCAGTGGAACAGGCAGATCTGCAATTATTTTACATCTCATTCTGGGCATCTTACATAGAATAAAGAGGTGACAGCACATACTCACATAAAAAGGCATCAGTTCGAGTGGGTCAATATTTTACATTCCCATGCATATATATATATATATATATATATACATACATACACACACACAGACACGTGTGTAGCTGATATCATCATCGTGGGGTCTTAGTTGAGCTCAGCAGCATCAGTCTTGAATTGTTTATGTTTACACAATATCATCATCAGTGATGGAGCCTCTACGGGTAGAGAACTTAACCTATTTTATTCGCCAAGATTGTATATATGATGGTGTTTTCTTGATATTAATAGGTCGTGGGATCCACATCCCTAGTGTCACTGTGGACCCTCATCATCAATTTAGTCGTGACTGATTATCCAGCAGTACGCATGCACACTTCGAACCCTTCAGAAGTAATCACAAAGGGAAAAGCTTGAACTACTGTGTGGTGTATTGTTTGAATTATCTGACGATTATTACATTACCATCATGCCAATGGAGAAAACAGGAAGATCTCTCGGATGAGAAATATAAGATTATCCGTATTCGATTTTTATCAACAAAAATTTTTATATTTTATTTTTCTTACTAGTTATATTCTCCCTCATCAAATTCAGGCATATTGTACATTGATTTTTCTTTAGCTCTCGATCTTTTACTCTTTATTTGAATGCGGGGATTGGAAGGGAAAGATTTTGGAGCGATTGAGTGATTTTTTTTTATATGGTTAAAACATCGTAAGAGGTCTAGTAGGTTATGTAGGGATATATATAGGTTATCTTCACATAACCCTTACATAGTTATTATTTTTATCCTTCCGATTTGGAGAATAAATAGGGATAATAAATAAATTTATAATTAATCTTTTTATTAAAATAATTAAATATGATTATAAAAAGATATAATGATCGATTTATATTCTTTAATACTCTTTCCTCCTTTCTTTTATAATATTATCCAAATGATTATCACATAATTATTTCTCACCACTACATAACCATCCATAACCCTCTTCTTCCTTCCCCTCCAAATCCCTCCATCTAGGGTTTGGGGCAATATTGGGATAAAAAAATATCTTTGATTTTTTTTTTCATCTCCCTTTGCCAAAATCAGGCCAAAAGAAGAGCTGTGGAGCATAAAAACCTAATTGGTGGAAAAGTTCTCCCTTAAAAGTAGGCTTTAAGCTGAGAAGAAAAGCCTCAAACCCTAGCCAAAAGAAAGCTGATAAAATCACATGAGAAGTCTTTTCTCAATTTTCATGGCCAAGGAAACCAAAGCGAAAAAGGATCACTGGTCAATTTTCGTCGTCGGTGTTCTCAAATACAACGCAAATGACCACACAGCTAGATAACGAGCTAATGGAAATAGTTCCGTGAAACTCGGAGGCACACATGAAGTGATCGCCCACCAGATCCTAGAATCAGATGCTTGCCGGCTGGCCAAGTTCGCTATTTTCATTTAAAAGTGCATTTACAAGTCATGATATATATAGATATATCGATAAATGATGGATGCTATCTTGCTGATCTCAACGTAATATCTAATTATGGAAGACCCTACTGGCCATGGGAAGGCTGTTGTTTTCTTCATCACAGACTTGGGAATCATTCAGATGATGATATGCATAAGACAGTGGACCTACTTTGTATCCTCACAAGCCCAACCACCCAAATGGTAGATCTGCTGATTATAGATCTAATGCATGCGTTCTTAGATATCTTGCCTTATTCTGGAGGTGGACTCCGACTTAATCGATTCATTTTCCTCTACATATTTCTATTTTGTTTGCGTTGGTTTGGACGCATTTNTGATTTAATCGATTCATTTTCCTCTACATACTTCTATTTTGTTTGCGTTGGTTTGGACGCATTTGACAAGGGAATGGACCACTGAAATATATCATGTGCATCGAGAGTGCAACTCTCCTAGTGCAAACTGGTAAGGGTGGAATGCGGTGTCCCTGCCATCGGAGCACTTGATAGCACTCAAGTAGATCAATTCTCGTCGATGAAAATTTTCCGTCCCCTCCTTATCCACTTCATTTTCTGACAGAAATGTGAAACACAATAACTCCAGCCAATGCCCACCTCTTTCGGCCACCAAAAGTGAGAGGCTGGTCAGAGTTTTAACAAAATTATTAATTTTTTCCCTTTCTTTTTGACAGAAAAATAATTTGAAATTTGCTGTTCTGTGAACAGTCTTCAGGTGTGGGGAGAAGGTTCAGTGAAGTGAGAGTGCTTGGAGCTCCCAATGCTTTGACAAGCAGTCTCCCTTTCCAAAGTAGAAAGAAAGAAGCGATTACCTCACACTTACACTTACACTCTCCTTTTCACCATATAAATCCATCATCCACTGGGCAGGGTGCTCACATGGGTCTCCCCCTTTCTCTATCTCACTCATTTCTCACTCCAAAGTATCTCTAATAAAGGAATTCGATATACAAATATTTTTTTTTGTCTAAAATTAAAAATTATTTAATTCTTATCAATAATATGATTTGTGATCCTTCATTTTCATTTTCACCTATTTTATTATACAAATTTATGAGTTTTTTTCTTAACAAGAAAAGTGATATCTCAAGTTTTATATTGATTATTTCTCGAGCATCTTATGACAGCTTATGCCCACCTAGTTGGTAGGCTGGTAGCTCTTTCCCCTTTGGAGTTACAGCACCTGAGCTGACCAATTTGAGGGGCTTTCTTACCTTTAGTACAGCTCTTACAGATCAGAGCAGGTGAGCGTGTAGAGGATGGAATTAAAAAAAAAATTACGAAGCTTATGGGGACATCCAGTCAGATTCATAATGATTGCGAGGGCTAGGTTAACATTCCCATTGAAGAATTATCCTTGGCTAAACGGACGCGGTTTGATCATTTTTGCAGACTGATCCTGTTAATTCTCTCCGAACTTATGTTATCCCCAGCATGAGTAGATGAAACCCGTCGAGTTAGGAGGACAATGTTACATCAAGAAGACTGTTATCGTTGGTTTTTTTCTTTTTAAATTGCATATGTGACATCGTCCTCCAAAATTTCCATTGCTCTGCGTCGAGAGCTCCTTCATAATGCAGGACGTCTCTGTAAACACCATGAGGGCAATTTTATATCAATCTATATCATATGCAAAAACAATCCGGACATCCAGTCAGCCGTACCTCCAATTATTAAGGGTAAATGACCAAAAAAGGCACGAACTTTTGCCGGGTGAAACAGCCGGGAGATATTGATTCTAGTAGTAAGGAAGTCCGTTTTTTTTTTTTTTTTAATTTCTTCTTGTGTTGCTGAGGTTGGATTTTGGCTAGGGTCCTGAGCCAGCATGAACCAATTCTCAAAAGGGACTGATCTGAGTATATTACTCCCCGATCATCACTATATTAAAAAAAAAAAAGGTAACACTTGGACACAAAATTAAGTGTTGGTTTCGATTCTCCTAAATGGAATTTCTTGAACCCTTTTAATTGTATGTTATTTCTATCCCTTCTGTTAATAGAGTCTGTTCAGTTCAAGCTGGTTGGCCGATCTAGTTTGCTCTCTTGTGCATTGCCTTGCTCCTCTCCAATGTTCATTAATGATTTGAGAAAACTTATGGCTAATTATTGGACGTAATTAATTCATGGCCAATGATTGGAAAGTTAATGGAGATATTGATTGGAGTTATCTTCTGGAATTCTGTTTGCATCCATGCACTACAAATAGGGATGGTGCCGGTGGAAATATGTGCAATCAAATAAGTGAATCAGAATTCATTATACACACATCAAAGAGAGCATGGCACGAGAGATTGAGGAATGATTCTCGGGGAGAATTCTAGAAGTATTTAGTGGACGGCATTTGACTTCTGGTAAAGAGAGGGTGTCTTCCGAATTGTGATTACACTATCACCAGCAACATCAAATAAGGCTCGGTGATTAGACACTTTCATGGGTAGTCACGGCATTCCACGAGCCGGTTCGGTAATTCTTGTTGGATGCGAACCTCATCCTCTTTGAGCTATATACATTCCAACACCTTCTAAACTTGTGTGACTCACCTAACTGAGAAAAGAAAAGAAGAACGGAGAGAACCCAATGGGAGTGGACTTGCAAGAACAAAGTGTACACATGTGGTGGACAGGGGAAATGGACTGTAGAGTGATCAGAGTCGAATGTGGGTTTCTGGTGGGAACTCATTGACCAAGAAAAGCCAATAGTGTTTGGACAAGAAGATGCAGTACATGCACTATACGATCTCACAGAACAGGACTATGCATATATATGCGTGCATGATATATAAGTGGGTACTCAGCTGCTTCCTCTCCCATCCCTTATGAGTCTTCACTTGTGTTTAATTATTTTTGGACTCTTATCTCTTGTCTGACACGTCTACGGTCACTGTGTCCCTTAAAAGAAGCCTTTTCTTCCCAGATTTTACTGGAAATTAAAATAAATTGAAGCTCTGTGGTGCTGGCATTGGGACATTTTGCATATGTATGATGAAGATATGATTGTGCTTGTGCATGTGTCTGTGCCCCAGCTCATTGTGTCTATGTCCAGTGTGATCAGATTCAGTTGTACCAGGTTCCACTTTTTATTGCAAGTTACTATACAATCAAATTTTCAGTATCCATACAGCTGTAATTAACGAAAATTTGTTCCTCAACCTCGTCCTGGGTGAGTACTGTCGGATCATTACTGTCCTTGCACTTGCCAAACTCTCAAGAGAGTAGAGGAACGACATTCTGATTTCCTCCATGAAGGAATGGAACCAGTTCAAAGAAGCATCACAGAGCAGCTCTGCAACCTGCAGATTCATATCCAGTTCTGAGCCCAATTTTGCATGAAAATAATAATTGGGTGGAGCAAAGATAAACTTGCTGGACCTTCCCATAAATGTATTGCTTTGGGAAAGCCCCCTTTTTTTTCATGGGCTTCAAGAAGAGCATATGTGAATGAAGAACTTGAAAATGCCAATTCGTTGTTGTAGGAAGAAGGGGGGCTGTCGATGGAACTGAGCTTTAGATCAACCAGACCCTTCAGGTGCACATATCAGGCATCGCTTTTGGATGGGTGAGATTTGCAGATCCTGCAAAGACAATAAATAAACCAGTAGTACAAAAACTAGTAAGCAACATGAGATGTACCTCAAAGTGGCCTTTCGGATTTTGAGCTTAAGAATTGTGAAATTCATAAGCAAGGGGAAAAAACCAGAGAGAACTCAACTAAGCAATTATGCCAAATATGTATAGCAGAAGGGGGAAGCAAAAAGTGCAGTCACACTGAAGAAAAGAAAAAAATTGCCGTAAATAGGAGAATGCACACTCATATGCATGCGGTCTAACTAACCATTACTGCATTTGTCACCTCAATGTGAAGTAACACTAAGAACAAACAACAATATGAAGCCCCCGAAACAGAAGCAGAGTATAACAGCAGAAACGGGTGATTTTTAGTAAGAAATACAGCAAGAACTTTCATATCACCAAGGCCTTATGTCACCTCGAGCAATTCCATCGGGAAACACGATTTTCCACCAGTACCACTTGTGGCAATTGTAATAACTGAGAACCTCCTGCTTTATGATGGCAGAAATCATTTGATGTCAAAGTTTCTCCAAAGACAAGCTAGAGTCCGACCATGTTAGACCTTAATGAAATGCATTGAGAGCTGTCAATTATGGCAGTATGACCTCAAATTTTGACAAACAAGTTGCAGAACAGACTTGAGCATCAACAGGATTATGCCACAGATTCTTAAACAATGCTGGCATAATATTTTCAACAATAACGTACTAAATTGGATAGTATATCTATTATTCTCCCTCTAATACCATATCAATGACGTTCAATTGTTAAAATACAAGAACTGGAGGGACAGCCTGCTTTTGAAAAAAGCAACAGTGCTCAAATCATATTTCATCAATGTAGGATGTACGGTTCTTCCGTGATCTTGCTATGCGTTCTCTACATTCAGATGGAAGGTGCACAACAAACACACACGCACACACAAGCTCCTGTATCATTTCAGACATTATAAGCTGTCTGACCCTAAATCCTACTTTTAGTGCTCTCTGTATTATCTATCAGCTGAATAAATCGGAAAATGGACTTCGTCTGTTCAAGCTTTCCAGCAAATGAAAGTATCAAACATCAATATCTGGAACTGCGAATCTCCCGAATTGTGGAAAGAAGAACATCATCTCCAGCAACTGATCGCAATTGCTTTGCAAAAACATCTTTCGCCAGCTGTCCTGCCTGTAGTGAATAAAACAAAAGCACAAAGGATATTAGTAAATTGATGACAGAACTTCCAAAGACATGTACATATTCATTATTAAATAGTTAACAGAACAGAGAAGTTCCATTGAAACTGAACCTACTTACCCTGAAAATACTGTACAAGTTCTCCACTTCCTGAGCTTTGACAGGAGGAAGAGCATTCCTGATCTTAGAGAACAACTCCGCGATGGACCACTTCTGGCGTGCTGCTCCTCTGGCAGGCCCCGAAGATCCTTAACAAACATAACATCATCAAGATATTCGCAGAACTTACTTTAACGCTTTGAGAAGGCAGAGATCATGCTCACCTTTCGAGCGATCAGAGGGCCTGAAGCTCAAAACGAATTCAGGTAGCACGTGGGTGTTCATATTGGAGCACCACACAACATACCATTTTGGGTTTTCAGGATCATCCACACCGGTATCGAAATTCACAGCAGAAGGATGTGACTGTTTAGAGCCGAATTCCACTTTCTCAACATTGCCCACTATTACTCGGCATAGAATGACATGCTTTTCACCATTATCATCCACCGCAGACTTCATTGCACTGGAATTGCAACAACAAAGACATAATTAGCGAATCCCACGAACACCTTACGTCCATCACATTTATATGTTTAAATCTAAATTAAATTCTTATCCACAACAAAATAAACATAAGACGAAATTCACAATTTACCTTAGATGAGGCAATCCCATTGAAGAAAAATATACCCCAACACCATAATTCCCCGACTCTTTGATATTAATGGGGCTGGGGAATCCGTGTGCCAAAATGCTATCTACACCCTCCTTCGTTGTTCCGTGCCAAGCATACATAGTGTTAGAGGCACCTCTCTCAGCCTTTATAATGTCTGCCGCCCTCTTGAAAACCTCCAACCTTGCCAACCCCAAATCGCCTCCCCACTTGCACTGATGAATTCCAGTGACAGTAGCGGAAAAACTAGTGTTCTTCAAGGCCGACAAGAAGTAGTTCTTAATACGCAAGTACGACCTTGCTCCATCCTCCAGCAGTATAGCGTTAGCCCATAGGGACTTCTCTGGGTTACTTCTGCTAGAAACCAAACACTGCCTCTTCAATTCAGCTTCCTGCTTATCGTTTGATGAACTAACCTCTTCCTCGTCGTCGTCGTCCTCCTCTTCTTTAGGCTCCTCCCGCTTCCTCTTCAACGAACATTCTCCAAGCTCCTCAATGAAGCTTCTCGGGAAGAAGCAGCTCCCTGCGTCATCCATCCACGCGATTGACCTCTGATTTCCAGTCTCAAACTCGGTCTGCAGCATCCTGTGGAAATCGAAGACGCACCATGAACCGTCAATCGCGAGATCCACCAGCGGCCGGCGCTGGACGAAGCTCGGCCTCAGAGACTCCACCACGCGGCTCGGGAAGTCAACCCACGAGCCGCTGCAGTAGTACATGAGCCGAGCAGGCGGACCTGTCCGCTGGAAGTTGTGGCGGTTATCCACCACCGCTTGCAAAGTGCGGCAGTGACCCGACATTCCATGGTGGTGGCCGCCTCCGCCGCAAATGCTAGGGTTCTGGGAAGCCATTCCGGGGACGCTGACCTGAATTGATTCTACCGGCTTCCTCCGCTGCGCCGCCATGGCCGTCCGCTGAAGGAAAGCACCGACGAAACCGGTAGAACGTGGAAAACCGAACCGTTCCACCGCCTCTATTAATAGGCTGATGCTTAGGAGCCACGGCACCCTTCCCAATTTACGTAAATGGCCCCCTCGAGAAGGGCGGCGTATGGGAGTCATCGCTGACATTCGGGGGGGCAATCCTGTCAATTTCAGGAGGAGGCCAAAAGTGACTTGGCACTTAATGTTCCTTCCTTCATGCAGTATTTCGTTGACGATTTAGCTATTCTTCATTTTTAGACGTATGAATTTTAAATGAGATTTGATTATGAAGTTAAACGACTTATTAATAACAATCGAACTTATCACATCGACATTGGAATGAATCCCCCTTCTCCATCCGTTCATTTTTGCATTTTTCTTTCAATTTTTCCCTCTTTTTTTTGGAGTTTCTTCGGGCCAAAGAAATCGTTCTGTGGATTGAAAAGAGGAGGGAATAAATGCGTCGGATTTTCCTAATCTAAAAGCTCCGAAAAATGTCCACCTCCTGACTTTTTCTTTATTTTCCTCGCCGCAGATGGAGCAGCGCCAACCACATATTTTCTTATAATTTGTTTGATTATACGGGAGACTTATGAATACGATATATATATATATATATATAGAGGGTAAAGATAAATATGATATGAATTTTGAGTATTTTAATATATTAAACATATTATAAGTCGATAATGATATCGTTATATTAAAATTTCTATTGGTTAGCAATCACATTTGATTCACCATTAGATATTAGCCGAGAGAGTTCCTGACTCAGCATTCGAGACGCTACTTTACGTGGCGTGGCGTTATGGTCCGATAAAAAATTCAACCATTGTGATTATTTTTTAATTATTGAAACAAAAAACATTTATGAAATAGACCTAAAATGATTCGGGAACCTTAGAAAAAAAAGGGGTAAAATATCAGATAAAGATGGAATCTGCAATAAGTATGGGGATAAGTTCGAATGTATGGAATCCATATTGTGCTCATGGTATATGGTTGCGTTGGATGAGAAAAAAGGCAATGTTCTTCTGCCCTACGCTCAATGTGAATCTTTCCTATGCGTTTAATATGAATTATTTATTGAATAAATACATCTAAATATCACTGAAAATAATGATAAGAATATTTTTAAATTTGAAATTATAAAAAAAAGGATTAACCGTTATTTTATAAGTAATTTAAGGGGTAGGAATATTAAATTATTTGAATTAATTTATATTTGTGATGATAAAATAAAGGCTTACGTATATTATTAGATGTGTACACTTTTTTCAAAACTAGCTTTACATGATACCCACGTAGATTTAGCTTTTTAATTTTAAACCTTTAGCTACACAAAAATGAATAAATTATCCTTCAAAAATTAAAAAAAAATAATAGGAAAAAACTAGGATGAAGGTTCAGTTCTACAGACTTTTGTTCTTAAGCAATTTAGCGATGACACAGAATATATCTGTAGCTTTCGGGCAGTCGCTGAAGCCATAGCCTTCACTGCTAAGCAAACTCTACAGCGAAAGTCGCGATCGTGGATGCGATGAATCATACAAAGCGAGGCCGACAGAAAGATGCGGCGAATTAGCCGATGCCCGTCTCGGTCGACGACTCGTTCCAAGACCGGCAAGAACCGTCTTTACCTGTCCGCGATTACAACCCCGGCCGATGGTCAAGGACTGCATGGGAACGTCTCGACCGATGCTGAATACGAGTGAGATCAAGTCTGCCTGTAAGCCAGCCAGCTCGCTCCGGAAGGTAGTCTTAAATCATTTAAACCAAACGTTACCGGGCGAGTTCCGGGTTGCCGAGGATACTGCGAGATTTCGGGTTCGAGAGTTTCTGTGTTTTACTGTGGAGGAAATTCTCGTAGGTAGTAGTAGTAGTAGTAGTACTGCCCATATAGATGGTCAGCTCATGATTGCTTAGGCCAACCAGGAAGGCTTGGGTCTTGCCAGGCGGACCGGCTTAGGGTTGAAGGAAAAGAAGAAGAAGAAGAAGAAGAAGAAGAAGAAAACCAAAACCCAAAAATACCGACCCAGGACAGAAAAAAATATTAGGTTTTTTAATTATATATAAAATTTGGATAGTTTTTTAGATTAGAAAAATCATCTAAAAAAGTCGAGCGCCAAGACATTGACTGAATTACATAATTATATGTAATTATTTATTTTATTAATTATAAGTATATATTTAATATTCATTTTCATTGTTAGATTCATCAATTATATACTTAATATTCAAATTATTAACTTATAATTGTGGAATTCATAAAACTTTATTACTCCGTTATTTCCATAATTGATTAGAATCAATTTCAACTATTGATTAATTGTATGTAACAATATTTTAATTACTTTTTATATTTAAAACTGGAGCTCAAAAAAATTTAGTTTTCCTTCACTTAAATGATTTTTGTATATTTATTTCATTTGAAAAATTCAGAGCCCGATAATTTGTGAAAAAAAACCCATCCCACCCGAATGATTTTCACCACTGGAGTGGCTCGACTAAAAATGGTTAGTGAAGGACCCTTAAATTAGGTGGGATTATGTATCGTGTAATGACGATGACGATGATGCTTCGAATCTCTCTAATTATTAGTATTCCAAGAACGAATTTATTTTGAAATTTGATAAGTGTGTATGATCCTTTAAATCTTCACTGCAAGTGTTCATATCCAGTACAGATTTCTATCTACAAGTTTGAAAATTTGATCTAAACCATTTCATGGTAGTACAGAATTTAAAATCTAAGTCCTTCACGCATATATATATATTCTCTTCAAAAATCTAATCCTAAAAAATTAAACTTCATATCTTAATTAAAATATAATATTAGATTATCTCAATTAATTTATATTAAAATTAAAAAAATAATGCGTGCTCGGAATGGTGAATACCATAAACCATTTATTCGTATATGCACAGGAAAAAAAAAAGTTTCTTTCCCTCAAAGTCAATAAACGGTCATCAGCGATGATGATCAGCCAAGTCCGTTGTCTATGGATGGATCTTGCATGAGCGCAGTTGTCGGGAAGTCGGTTTCGTGCAGAAGCAGGACGCCCCATGGATCTTCTCAACCACCCAACAAGACTGCCGATTCCAGGCGCTCCGGCTGGCCTGGCCGGCCTTCTTTGAAAGATTGGCTGCCCGGTCGCTGACTAATCCGAGCAGACGCTTCGTTGGCTTCTCGGCTATCGTCTTCTTTAGCCTCTCCTTGGTCAAGGGGCAGCCCTTCCTGGCTTTCTTCGAGAGATTGGCCACCTGGTCCGCAACCGATCTGGGCAGATGCTTCTTCGAATTCTGATGACAGGTCGCCTCGTTCTCCTTCAGCCCCTGCTCCTTCATCAAGGGGTAGCTCTTCTTGGCTTTCCTCGGAAGATCAGCAACCCGGTCACCGACCAATCTGAGCAGACGCTTCACAGGCATCTCGGCCGCCGGCTCCTTCGGCTGCTGCTCCTTCGTCAAGGGGTAGCTCCTCAGGAAAATCATCCTGCTGTCCCGATAAAACCTCGACCGTCCCAGTGCGGGCGCCCACGGACATTCTTCGAGCCATAAGCGGTCGGGATTGTCCCGTCTTGGGCAATCCAGGAAGACGATTAGGTCGTCTAAGTCCCAAGAGATCGGCATCTCAGTCAGTCTGGACTCTGGAGAGCATTCGATGATCACTCACACGAAGTCGGGTGATTCGAATGGTACTGTCGAAGAGTCGGTCAGAATAGTCTCGACTTCCCCTTCACACACACATATATATGCACTCACACACACACGCACACAATATTTAATTTTGAATGTTATTTTGGATAGATTAAGAATTAAATGTACATACATACATATATATATATATATATATATATATAATACGAGATCTGATGGAAATAATACTTACTCGAATAAGTGAACTATCCAGAAGTCGAGAAATATGGTCAAAGTTATGATGCAATCTATCCTCGTTTGTGGTGGTCATAATTATGTTTGAAAAGTCAAACATAAAAATCTTACTCGAAGGAAAAAAAAATGTAATAGATATAGTTAGTTTTGATTTAAAATGAATTATTATATATTATAAAAAAAAAAAGAGATCTGATGGCATTGCCCTTGCCAGACCGGACCGATTTGGAACATAAGATATATGTGTTGATTGGTAGAGATGTAATATCTGCCATTCCGTCTAATTTTGAGTCAATTTAAAATAAACATAAAATCATTTGACCTAATTGTAATTTAACAGATCAGTCTAATTATAAGTCACGATTCAAGAAATTATAAAACGTAATTCTTTCCTTTTGAATTATTTAAAATGAATAATTTTTTAAATTAATTTATACATCTATAGTTTACTTATAATAATAAATGTATTGTTTATTTCATTTACATAAATGAAATATTATTTTTTAACAAATATTAAAAATTGACTAAGGGTTTCTAGCGGTCAAGTAAGTTCAAACTGGTTTGGCAACGGTTCTTAGCTAATTTTCAGATGATTTCGGGTCAGTTCAGTTAAAAAACTTGCTAGACCGACTCCAGTCCAACGGACCTATTTTTTGGAGACAGCTCGCAACTGTCTTTCAGTCTAAGAAGACCAGTTACATGCCAATTTTAGGGTGATCTAGGCTGGTTTTGAATCAAACCAGTCCATTTAATATCTTTATCGATGGGTGCATCATCAGGTCAAGATCTCGCGGTTCACTGTTTCTGCCAATTATACTTTTCAACCGGAGTTGGCCATAAAGGGGAAAATCTAATCCTGACCGGACTGGTCGAGAAACCGGTTTTGAACAACTGCACAGGCTTCCATTATTTTATTCATTGTTGACTGGCATCTATTCTCAGAAAAAGGTCCGAATGGATAATGCCAATATTTTCTTTTTTGTGGGATTTTCACTATGTAGAGTTCAAAAGGAAAAACAAAAAGCCTGTTTTTCTCTCGTTTCTGGTCTGGGACATTGAGAGTATCATTGGACCATCCAAGACTTCATTCAAATCTACTGTTCTTATCCACGATAACCTGCTTTGTGCTTATATTGCGAATCTGATTTCTCATTTATTTCTGGTGCGAAAACGGAACTAGATTGTTTTCCTTTTTTCTTTTTCTGAATCTTCATTCAGCAATCAGAAGGGAACAATTCAGTTTTCCCGATTCTGCGTGAATCGTCTTACCCGGGCCTTGTCGAATCAGTGCCCCGACGGAAGGACTAGAAGTTGAGTAGATTCTGTAGCTCGTAATGGGAGACTTCGAGCTACCCGCGGATGCCCTTTTTCTGGGGTTCGACAGTTCCACTCAGTAAGCCCTGTTCTTAAGCAGCATCGCTCTCTGATGTTTGTCACCTAAAAATTGCAACTTCTACCGATTATCTTTCTGGGTTTTTCATGATTTTCTTGGGTTACGTCGTTGGACTGCTGAGATTCAGTAGACGATTTGAATTAGAGCTGATGTTTAGTTTGAACTGAGCTGATAATTTGATGATTTTGTTAGGTCCTTGAAGGCAACTGTGCTAGATTCGAACTTGAGAATAGTTACGACAGAGCTTGTCCGCTTTGATTCTGACCTGCCCCATTATAGAACCAAGGATGGGGTCTACAGGGACCCTTCCATTAACGGCAGGATTGTCTCTCCCACGATCATGTGGGTTGAGGCACTCGACCTCATGCTCGAGAGGCTCTCAAAATCAAGCTTGGACTTAGGGAGGATTGCCGCCATCTCGGGCAGCGGCCAGCAGCACGGGAGTGTGTACTGGAAGAATGGCAGTTTGGCAGTTCTGTCATCGCTGGACCCCACTAAGCAGCTTGCAAGTCAGCTGGTCGACTCTTTCTCGATCAAGGATTCACCAATTTGGATGGACAGCAGCACTACCTTGGAGTGTCTGGAGATTGAGGAAGCTGTGGGTGGGGCACTGGAGCTGGCTCGAATCACAGGATCCCGGTCACATGAGAGGTACACAGGTCCCCAGATTAGAAGGATATACAAGACTCAGCCTGGTGTCTATGAGAACACCGAGAGGATTTCACTCGTCAGCTCCTTCATGGCTTCCCTACTCATTGGTGCTTATGCTTGTATTGATGAGACGGATGGTGCAGGGATGAACTTGATGGACATTGAGCGAAGGGAGTGGTCTGAAGTTGCTTTGAAGGTCAGTCTGTTCCACGATTGTCTTGGAACTGCAAAAACAGAGGTTCTTGTGGTTAAGTTGTTATTATTCCTTTGCGATATGGTAAATGAAGCCATATAATGTTTGTCACAGTCAACAGCATCTGATTTGGAAAATAAACTCGGAAAGTTAGCACCTGCCTATGCTGTTGCCGGTCATATAGCTCCCTATTTTGTGCAGAGGTTAGAAATATTACCATGTTGTATCTCTGCTGACCAATTTGTCAAGTGAACAAAGAACAGCATGGACGACATAAAAACACTGAACGGTTACTTTCAATGAATTCATTCTGTTTAACGTGTCAATGAAGATGTCATCCTATCACATCTGTCATTAAATAAAATTGAAATCTCGAGTCTATATGCAACTCCTAGGTTCAACTTCAACAAGAATTGCTTGGTTGTCCAGTGGTCTGGAGACAACCCCAATAGCTTAGCAGGTGAAGGATTTTATGTGATTATCTCATTCCTCACTTGAACCTATTAATATCTTGGTCAGCTAAGTACACCTCCATAAGTCCAATCTTTAGTACTAGATCACATTCAATATCTCATGGGTTGGATTTAAATTTGCAGGTCTATCACTGAGCGAACCTGGGGATTTGGCAGTTAGTCTTGGCACTAGTGACACGGTAAGTAATGATAATTAATCCCCAAGCCTATGCCTTTGTTCCACATATTGACCTCTTTTCGTTTTATTCAAACCCAAGGTCGTCATAATAATCACGATGACTTATCATACCTGGGGACGTAATGAGAAGAGCTGCTCACTATCATTTGTTTTTTAGTCTTCCATAAACCCAAATTTTAGCTATGCTGTGGACTGAGTAACAAATACTTGTTTAAACTGATGAACTGATTACCTTATCTGTTTTCTCGAAAAATGAATGAAGAAAACAGGAAATATCTACTTCAATCAAGCGGGCACTCCTTCAATTTTCGTTCTCTCTTTCATGGCCCTTGAGAAGCATTGAGTGGAACTCATTTATCTAATGAATGTGATGGTGTTCAAATTCTTTCAGGTGTTTGGAATCAGTTCCAATCCTAAACCGGGACTAGAAGGGCATATTTTCCCGAATCCAACAGACAAAGAAGGTTGTTACATGGTAATGTTGGTATACAAGAATGGATCTCTTACTCGTGAAGGTAAACGATTGTATTCCCCGTAGGTCAAACTGGGGTCAACTCAATATCTGTCAAGCAGAGAGCGAGAGTTGAGTGAGAATAATTTTTGTTCCAGATGTTCGCAATCGCTATGCTAAGAAGTCTTGGGATACTTTCAACAAATATCTGCAGCAAACACCTCCCTTGAATGGTTTTTGACCTTTTAACTCTTCACTTGTAGTGAATGGGACCCTTCATCTGCCTTTGATGCTTAGTTTTTGGATTTTGGAATAGGTGGAAAGATTGGTTTCTACTACAAGGATCACGAAATTCTGCCTCCCCTTCCTGGTGGGTTCTCAGCCTTTTCCATATACTCCCTGCATCCCCTCGAAAACAGATGATTTCTTCTCCTGTTATTTATGAAGAGTCCTATCGACACGAGAAATCTTTTCCTTTACAGTCAGTCGAAAGTATAAACTCATGTAAATCCTTCTGATGTATGCAGTGGGTTTTCATCGGTTTGTGATCGAGAATTTCATGGGCGAAACGCTAGAGGGCATGAAAGAAAGTGAAGTTAAGGAATTCGATCCTCCTTCGGAGGTCGGGATCTCTTCTGAGTCGAGACAGACCACACATCTCTCTCATCTAGCTTCTTCCCATCCTTCTGACTCCTGTGTTAATTCGCAGGTTAGGGCATTGATCGAGGGCCAATTTCTATCAATGCGGGGCCACGCAGAAAGGTTCGGGATGCCCATCCCTCCGAACAGGATAATAGCCACCGGAGGAGCGTCCGCTAATACCGCCATCTTCGGCTCCCTATCTTCCATCTTTGGTTGTGATATCTATACAGTCCAAAGGCCTGGTATGCATAGTGTAGTAATAGTAATCCCTCTCATAATCAATCTATCATAAACTCGGAGTCGAAGATTCTTTGAGAGTGTAATGTGGAGTCCTAATCAGATACATGCATACTGTGGCTGGTGTGACAGATTCGGCCTCTCTGGGGGCAGCGCTGAGAGCGGCGCACGGATGGCTTTGCCATAAGAAGGGCGAATTCGTGCCAATATCGGGTATGTACAAGGGCAGGCTGGATAAGACGTCGCTCGGGTGCAAGCTCTCGGTGGCGGCTGGGGATCCTGAGCTGGTAGCTAAGTACACTTTCTTGATGAAGAAGAGGATGGAAATCGAGGGCCGTCTTGTCCAGAAGCTCGGGCGTCGCTAGGTCGATGAAACTCTTCGCTAGATTGGGAAGTGTCTCCTGTACCTTGTTTCACCATTACTCTATTTTCACGATAATTCATCACCGGTAGATGTAATTCGAAAATGCAGTGGCCACAGTGAGACTAGCCAGTATGGGAAAAAGGTTCACTATCGAGAATATCCAACCTGAGATTTCTTAAGCATAAAAGAGAGATGGGTACTTCACGGTAGTTGTCCGGATAAAAAGCAGCACAGGAAAGATCACACAGCACACAGACTGAACGACATAAAAAGCAGAGCCAAACCACATCAAATTTCAGTATTCGTCTCCCTCATCGCCATCCTCGCCCTCAGCAGACTCGGCACCAACCTCCTCGTAATCCTTCTCGAGAGCTGCAAGGTCCTCACGGGCCTCCGAGAACTCACCTTCCTCCATACCCTCACCAACGTACCAGTGGACGAATGCACGCTTGGCGTACATGAGATCAAACTTGTGGTCAATCCTGGAGAACACCTCAGCAACACTGGTCGAGTTCGAGATCATGCACACGGCCCTCTGCACCTTCGCAAGGTCGCCTCCGGGAACCACAGTGGGTGGCTGATAGTTGATACCGCACTTGAACCCGGTCGGGCACCAGTCCACAAACTGGATGGTGCGCTTGGTCTTGATGGTGCCAACAGCTGCGTTCACGTCCTTGGGGACCACATCGCCTCTGTACATGAGGCAGCAGGCCATGTACTTCCCATGGCGGGGATCGCACTTGGCCATCATGGAGGATGGCTCGAAGGCGCTGTTGGTGATCTCGGCAACAGAGAGCTGCTCGTGGTAGGCCTTCTCAGCTGAGATCACGGGTGCATAGGAGGAAAGCATGAAGTGGATCCTCGGGTAAGGCACCAGGTTGGTCTGGAATTCAGTCACATCTACATTCAGGGCGCCATCAAACCTCAGAGAGGCAGTGAGGGATGAGATCACCTGGCATCATACAAAACAATCACAGATTCCTCCATCGGTTCTATATTTCCTCCAACTGACAGCAAATCGGAAATTATGAAGATAGAAGAGCTCGTGCGATAGTACCTGAGAAACAAGGCGATTCAGGTTGGTGTAGGTGGGTCGTTCAATGTCGAGAGAGCGCCTACAGATGTCATAGATGGCCTCATTGTCAAGGAGCACCGCCACATCAGTGTGTTCAAGGAGGGAGTGGGTGGAGAGGACACTGTTGTAAGGCTCCACAACAGATGTGGAAACCTGAGGGGAGGGGTAAACAGTGAAGCTCAGCTTCGACTTCTTCCCATAGTCAACAGAAAGACGCTCCAATAGGAGTGACCCGAGGCCGGAGCCAGTGCCACCACCAACAGAGTTGAAAACAAGGAATCCCTGAAGACCGGTGCAGTTGTCCGCAAGCTTGCGGATCCTGTCCAAGCAGAGGTCAACAATCTCTTTCCCAACTGGCAATGCACAAAATGGTTTGTGAGAGGTAGGACCACATAAAAGAGTCGATGTCAAAGCAAAACAATAAACTTATGCTTACTGGTGTAATGGCCACGAGCAAAGTTGTTGGCAGCATCTTCCTTGCCGCTGATAAGTTGCTCGGGGTGGAAGAGCTGGCGGTAAGTCCCGGTCCTGACCTCATCAATGACCGTGGGCTCAAGATCTACAAACACAGCTCGGGGGACGTGCTTGCCAGCACCAGTCTCACTGAAGAAGGTGTTGAAGGCATCATCCCCTCCACCAACAGTCCTGTCGCTCGGCATTTGGCCATCAGGCTTAACAGACAGATTACAGATAATAAGCACGAAGATTCACAAAAGCATTATCATAAAAACTAATCAGATTCTAGGAGTGACTCGAACGCTAAGATGAAGATGAGCGCTTGCTCTATAAGACTAAATCTACAGATCCAAATCAGCTAATCCTATATCACGAGAGAAGATCAGGAATGGTCTATCGCAAGGAAACCCTCGGATCAGAACCAAATAAAGATCAAACATTACGGATCCAAACAAAATACAGATCCACCGTCAAACGGAAGCTTAGATCTTAATAGATCTCGGCAGCATTGCATCAACAAAATCAACCAGCAAAATGGAAGATGATCCTAGTGTCGATGATAAAGAAAAAAGACCAAATATGGAGAAATGGATATACCTGAATGCCGTGCTCGAGGCAGTAGAGCTCCCAGCATGCATTGCCGACCTGAATACCGGCCTGGCCGATGTGAATCGAGATGCACTCTCTCATCTTCTAGGGTACGGAGACGATTGAAACGAAGGAGAAGAAAGATCTGGAAGAGAGAGAGGGCGTTTATCAAGACGCCTTGGAATGGAAATGCCGGTGAGCGAGAGCTCATGAAAAACGGAGGGCATATATTAAGGGCAAAGACCAGATAAATTGAACTGTTAGGGCTTGAAGAAACGCATTATTTCAATTAGCTACCCATATATTAAAAATGAAGTTTAAAAAATACATAATATTCAGAAATTCAATAGATTTCGATTGTTATAAATTTGAGAAGGATTGATGAATTGAATAATGAGCTCTTTCAAATATTAATTTTTTGAATTTATAAAAATAAAGTTTAAAATGTCCTTTTTAAAAAATATAGTAAGTTATCCTAACTCGTTTATATAACTAAGTTTTAATTATCTCGAATACACTATTGTACTACAAAAGAAATGAATTGTTATCACTAATACTGGTGGTATAATGATTTAAAACTTACACCCATTCGGTTCAGTAAATTCAAGATCACATGTTCAAATCCCTTCTAATACGATAAGTCATCGGTGGTTCTACACTGACGGACCAATATTAAAAGTTAATTATTCAGTTTATCTTATATGCTTGAGGTACATGGGAAATTTCAAGATTTCTTGTTAGTATCAACAATAACTAGATCTTATATGTATGTCTTTGGGATCGAAGAAGTTAAATGCCCACCGTATAACCTAGCCACATGAGAGAAGATCCTCGGCATTCCGATTTCCACGTCACAGAGGGTTATCTGTCTACTCAAATTTCCTATTTCAACCTCCTTCTCGGGACTAAGATGGTTGCCACATTTATACTTAGAAATTTTGATCCTAGATAGGCCAGCTTATAAATAGATCAATCGGGACGGTTGATGTCTAATCAGGAGCCATAGAAAAGTACAAGGACCACTTCGGGGTTTTGGAGAAGCTTCAGGGGAATGTTGAAATTAATTCAAATTTAAAACCCTAGAAACGTTTCTCGAGATTTCAGTTCACCCCAGTTAAGGGATTACTGATAATACTGCCTCGCACGGTCGCACCTCCAGCCTGGCGCTGGGTTAATAACTGACCGTGGTTATTGAACTTATATTACTCTCAACACCAAGATCGAATATTTAATGGTGTGATATAATGATGAGTTTAATAATTAATTAGAAAATGAAATGACATAAATTATGGTTATTTTTCCTGGGTTAACATTTCAAATATGCACACATATAAACTCCTAAGTCAATTCTCCTCAACAAAATCAATCCAAACACACTCTAAAATTACGTTGAACTAGAGAAACATAATGAAGATAATAATGTAATGTCAAAAGAATTAGCCATACACATATTAGGATATTAGGATATGTTAATGTATGAGAATATAAATTATATTAGATATGAACGTATTTATTAATTTGAACTTTTAAATCATACTAAAATCAAAATTTTCTCATATGTTTGGCGAAAATTTTGCATCTCTATACGATTGGGGTGCTACTAACTCATCCAACATATTTATCTAGGAAACACAGTATCTTTTTTCTTTTTTTTGGGAAAACGGGAAGGGGAGTGGGCATCAGTTGACGGGAACTGCGGCCGTGCCACTGGTTTCTCGGGGTGGACGGTAACGGCTAGCGTGTGGAGGGCAACAATGTCATTTCGGTCCTTGGTCGGGTGGATTTTGTAGGCGAGGGAGGGAGGGAGGGAGGCCATGGTCGTCCGTCCGGGGATTATTTCTACGGCTGAGATGTGTCATCGTTGTCCAAGGTTGAATTTCTAAGATGCCATGGAACCATAAGTAGAGTAGTGAGTTCAAATAGGACGTTTTCAAGATTCCTCTAATCTAATATGGATTTAAAATTAAGATATGATAAATTTAATTTTTATTATAAAATTTTACGTACTCTTTTATTCTCATCATACTCTTATCATTTCATTTTAGAATTATAAATTTTCTGTATAATAAAAAAAAAAAAAACTTCAGTAGGCAGGACCGGCCACTTCTTTCATGTTCCAACCTCCAATCTCATGTAAATTCAGATCGGCCAATGGAATCATGGACCTGAACAGGGCAGTCTTTTAAGTTTTGGATCTCTGCCTTGTCCATTCGATCATAGGCACGGATCTTGCCCGGGGACACGTTGTGTATTGAGATCCCCGAGTGTCCATTTTCAGAGTCCATGTTTTCCTCCCAACCTACAATGAGAAGTACAGCATGCATATACTCAAATTTGCCACGATATCCGATTTCGGGACTTCTGTCATGTTACTGTATCCTATACCTGTGTTTTTCTTTTGTTTTTTGCACATGGCTTTGATCTCGAGAGACTCCACATTGGATCGAAACGCTCATCCATATCCTACCCTAATGGGTAGGTTTCTACCGATTATGGGTACTACAACCTATGACCCAAGACAGGCGTAATGGACACGTGAAAGTATAATACGAATCAATCATAATTGTCAAGCGTCACAGGCCCAATGATGTTCAAACTTTCTTAGGGCACTAATGAATTCGGAATAGAGATGTTAAATGGGCCAATTTGGCCTGTAATTGAACCATTCAAACCTAGAATCAGCTTGGACCGCTCCTAACCTGGCCCTAACCGTTCTTAGTAAGTTTGGGACGGTTATGGGTTGGTTATGAAATATGGACCGGACCCATTGAACCGTAACTAGCCCGAACCATTACCTTGCTAAACCTACCTAGAACCATTGAAAACCGGCTCAGACAACCTAAAATCCTGCAAATCAATAGTCGGATTTTGTCAGATCAATTTAAAATTTTAAAAAATATTCATTTAAAAAAAATTTAATTTAAAAAGATGAAAGGTTCACGGGCCAAATTGGCTAGAACCATAATTGGCCCATTTATAAGTGGTTTTAGGCCGGTTCATATTTGTCTAAATTGTGCCCATAACAGGACCGACCCATTAAGAAAATGGGTCAAACCATAATCGGGTCAAACAGTTCTAAACTCATTTTAAACCGGCCCAAAAGGCATTTTTAATAACACTAACTTAAAAGTCTTGCACACAGTGCTGCATTCAACTAGCGGGGCTAGTATGATATTAATGGCAAGAATATAGATTGATGAGAGAATGAGGACTCACCTAAACTTGACTCGATATAATAAAAATATTCTCAATTTTAATTAAGAAATGTAATGTTTAGTCCTATTTGAGATAGCTCCCCTTTAATGCCCTCTTGTTCCATTTCTCTTGTAGGTCTACCTCCATATGTAGATTTCAACACTATTACATATCACTTTAAATCTTTAGATTTGAATATTAATCCAATTTGGTCATCTGTTAATTGTACAAAAAAATAAAATCTTGGACATTATCCCTTGTCGACTTAAACTTTTGGGTTGGTGATCCTCTTAAGCCTTAGCATCATCAAATATGCAATGATTGGACATTTAGTGAAAGAGCTATCATGAGCAGCCTTATGCACCTGCCCTGAGCGGAATGTGATCAAGCACCCCTAGAAAAGCAAAGGAACACATGGTGCACATCGGTGAGGGGCCCAACCATTATGCCAGCAAACCTCCACTCCACAATGCAATTTTCCCCCCCTATCTTGTCGATGAATGCATCTGTTAATCTCTCAATCATGCCCGGTATACATCTTGTGACTACTTAAGCTCCTCTCCTTGTTTCGTTGAACAAAATCTAGTGGCAGATACGTTTGAGTGTCGTCAAGTGTCTTCTCTTGCTAGACACCTTGTGGGGGTGGGGAAGTGCGGTGGGAAACGAATGATATTCAGAGAAAGTTGTTGCTCATTTTAGCGGTAAGAGGATAGGCATGACTGGTCTATTCCGGGTTGAGGATGAGTGCTACTTTTTGCTTCAGAAATATCGTTCTCTTTGAACGGGGGTGCCCATGAGATATGGTTACAGGAGCTTCTTACTAGAACTTCACAAAAATCTCGACTTCGGCGGGGTTAATATTGTTACAAACTATCTACTGCCACTTAGTCGACTTCCGGGACTTAAAACTACCCATCTTACGAGTGAAGGAAACGACAAGACTTCGAAAGCCCCGGAGTTCGCTTCACTCGGCCTCCGGCTTTGCTCAGCGAAGTGGCTTTGCCGTTGCTGTCCTGGTGGTCGATGATGATCTTGACCAGCTTGCAGGGCTCAGCATCCTCCAGCATCTGGACAACGCTCCTCATGGTCGGCCTCTGAATGGGCAGAGTTGCGGTGCAGAAGATGGCGATCCTCAGCACCTTCATGGCCTCACCCCGGAGGGGCTCCGGGATTCTCGAGTCTACGAGGCCGAGTACGCTCTCTTGGGTCTTAAGCTGACCGGACACCCAGTTCACAATATCATGCTTCTCCCCGAATTCCGGCTCAATCGGGCGCTTACCGGTGACCAGTTCCATCAGAACCACCCCGAAACTGTACACATCGCTCTTCTGTGTTACTTTGTATGAGTATCCATATTCTGCAGAGCACAGCTAAGCTATCAGATTTAACAAGCCACGGTTGATGGAAGAACAGAATTAGATTTAACATCATAATCCTATACCTGGAGCAATGTATCCGTGGGTTCCGGCAATGAGATGGGTTGAGTTGGCCGTGCTCTCAGGCCGAGCGATCTTGGCGAGCCCGAAGTCGGCGATCCTTGGCTTCAAGAACTCGTCCAGTAGAATGTTGCTGGACTTGACGTCCCGGTGGATCACGGGGCGATCACACCCATGGTGGAGGTACTCGAGCCCCCTGGCAGCCCCGAGGGCAATCTCATACCTCGCATCCCAGTCAAGCTCGGTCTTCCCGCTTGTGTGGAGCTGGTCCCACAGACTCCCCTTCGGCAGGTGCTCGTACACCAGCAGGCTCGAGCCCTCGCTCGTGATGCTGCAGTAGAGCTTGACTACATTCACATGGCGGATGGAGCTGAGAGCCTCCACCTCTGACTCGAACTCCTGAGACTTGTTTGCCCACCGGAGCATCTGCGAAGTCATGCTCCGGCCCTTTCTCCGCTGGCCCGAGGCCCGGCTCGAATTCCATATGTGCTTCACGGCCAATTCCTTGCCACTTGGTAGTACTACTTTATAAACCTTTCCTGAGGCTCCTTTGCCAATGAGATTCTCCTCCTTGATGGAATCAAGAATCTCATCCTCGGTAAAACTCAGGACTCTGAACGATTTCACATCCCAGGATTCTTCCTTCAATGAATAATTCTGGTGCTTTTCTTCTCTCTGGCGCACGTAGAGGAAGAACCCAAGCAACATCATCATAAGGATGATCCCGACAGTCAAGCAGATTATGAGCGTTTGAATGTCTTTGGAGATCTGGGGACTTGAATTGCATCGGTTGAATGTGTCAGTCATCTCACTGCAGAGCGCCGGGTTCCCTGAGAAGCCACCACTGTATGCTTGGACCAATAGCGCCTGTGGGATTGGACCGGCCAGCTGGTTGTTGGAGAGGTCGAGGAGGCTGAGCCTGAGGGACGACAGAGTCGACGGAATCCGACCCGAGAGCCTGTTGTTGGACAAGTTGAGGGAGGTCATCACCGGTAGTGATCCTAAAGATGGTGGAATTTTGCCAGAGAGCGAGTTTTGGGCCATGTTCAGGTCGCTGAGGGACTTGCAGGAGCCGAGTGACTCCGGTATAGAGCCCAAGAACATATTATTCTCCATGTGTAGAGACCCCATCTTCTTCAATTCCCCAATGGACGAAGGGATTTTACCGGAGAACTGGTTGTTGCTCAGGTCGATTGCAACTAAGGACTTGGCCTTGTAGATCTCCTCAGGAAATTGGCCGGAGAGCCGGTTGTTTGAGACAAACAACTGCCCCAGCGATCTCGCATTGGCTATGTCTGCCGTGATGGGCCCCTCAAGATGGTTCATCGCAAGATCGATAATGGCAGCTTCAGGTAGCCCCCAGATAGCTCGGGGAACGCTGCCAGAGAGGGAGTTGTTGCTGACCCGTAACCGGGTGAGTGTTCGGCAGTTCCCATAAGTTTCCGGAATTTCTCCGGTGAACTTGTTCTGGAGCATGAGCAGCTCCGTCATTTTCCCTTGCTTGCACATATCCGGTGGGATCGGGCCAGTCAGGAAATTCTCGGACACATCAATGAAATTGTACTTCGCCCATGAACCGAGCTTCTGCGGCAGCGGCCCTGTCAGCATGTTCGTATAGAGGGACAGGTTCACGAGCTTCCGAAAATCCCCGAACTCGTGTGGCACTTCGCCAGAGAAGCCATTCCTGAAGAGCTGCAGAGACACAAGGTTAGTCAAGAACCTCAGCTCCGACAGATCACCGTCGAGGTTGTTCATTGAGGCATCGAAGAACTCCATCTTTGTGAGATTTCTCAGGCCGACAGGGAGCTTCCCAGTCAGCCTGTTGTTATACAGCTCGAGCTGCCATAGTTTCGTTAATTTCCCGATCTCCGGTGGAATTTCGCCGGTGATGTTATTGTCAGAGAGCTCAAGGTTGATTAACTCAGTGAGTCCTCCAATGGCGGACGGGATTTCCCCTCCAATGTTGCAGTTCGACATGTAGAGCCAGTTCAAGTTGCGAAGGCCGAGAACTTGTTCCGGGAATGGAGAACTCTCAAAAGAGTTGTCGCCGATGCTCAAGGAGGTGAGGTTAGCCATGGCCTCGAGCGAGTTCCAGGGGAAGGGGCCGGAGAATCCACTGTTGTTCAGGTAGAGATATCGAAGCTCGACGAGAGATGATATGTCTGGGACCGGTCCAGTGAACCGGTTGTTGCCCAAGTCCAAGTAACGAAGCCCGATACAGTTATCCAGCCCACTCAGTAAGGTTCCGTAGAGGGAATTGAATCCGAAAGCAAGCTTCTCCAAGGACTTGAGCTCACAGATCGAATCCAATGGGAGCTGGCCCAACAGCTGCTTGTTCGATAGGTCGATTTCGATGACAGAACCGTTGGAGTCGCAGGCGACTCCTCCAAAGCTGCAGATGGGATTGCCATGTGTCCATGAGGCGAAGACGGTGGAATCCGGGGACCGGAGGGCTCTGGCGAGGTTGAGGAGTATCCCGAGCTCGTCGGCGTAGCACGAAGGGAAGAGGATGCAGAGAAGACAGAGGAGGAGGGGCAGGGGAAGAGGGAGTGGACTGTCTCTCCGGTGAGGGTGGGCGGTGGACATGGCGGTGGGTGGCCGATGGTGGGGAAGTGGGGTGGAGTGGAAGGAGAAGCTTTCTGGTGGCTCTTTCCTAGGAAGGAAGCAAGTTCACAATGATGAAGGTGTGAAGAAGGATCCGAAGGTTAAATCGGCAAGCATGACGACGGTGAACAGTAGTTGAATATGTCATCATTTCACTTAATCGAGAAAAACGTTGGAGTTTGAATTTATATTAAAATATCACAATATAAAACCCAAATATTATGCTCCATAAAAAAAATTGATCCTATAATCACATCAACTACTAATGAGTTATAGGTGTGCTCTGTTCATTAATTCGATGAATGAGAAATTTTGGAGGTGTTTTAAAAGGACTTGTTCCTGAGTGGGGATTATAAATTGGTGAATTTTTTTTTTAAAAAGTGAAAAATAAATACTGAATAAAATTTTATTTATAAAAATTAAATTAAATTCACGGTGGATAGCAAGTCACAATCTTGCTAAATGATACCTCTCGATGCAATGGGTAATAATTGGATGGGAATGTTGTTTACGTCCGGTAACAGTTGACCGTCCCCGTGAATGAATCACTGTTGGAAGCTTCGGTTGGTCATCACTAACTAATAAATATTGTATTAATAAAAAATAAAGAAAAAGAAAAACTCTCAGCGACGTCCATATGCTGCCCCTTTTTTTCTTGGTTTTTCTTAATGGTTGTGGACACTTACTTCCGTACCAAGCTCGCCTATCTTTCCTTCAACTATATCGAATTATTTCAACCTCACTCGAGCCACTTATCGGCCTGTGGATGACTGTGTCGGTGTCGGTGCACGTACATAACTTCCGCATGTCATCGTCCATGCATTGAAAATAAATGGCTAATGGGTCTTCGACACGATGTAATGCCAAGAATAAATGATGGAGATTCCAATGTCTTGGTGAACACCGGCATTGCAAATTTGTGGGGAGTACAAAGATAGTCTGGCCGTGGCCGTGGATGTGGTGGTAATGTCTTCTGGCAGTGATGGGTCCGAGACATGAAAGCCTCCAGCCGTGAATGTTGACCAGAACCGATACCCACAATAATAATTAAAATATTATACATTTCATTTTCATAGTAAATTTTTTTATATTTGTATATTCTTTTATTTTTTTAATTTACAAACCTTTAATATAATTAGAAAAACTTATAATGTGTATTTATTGCGAAAAAATACACAAATTTCATTAATCACGTCAACCCAACAATTACAAACTTATTTCTATTTCTTTTTTTTTTTTGGGTATTGCATGTTGGAATAACAAGTTGTACAGAACTTTGACGTATACAGTGAATAGCGGTCCAGTCCTGCCATATGACGACAATCCTTTTTATGTACATACATATATATATATATATATATATATTCTGTTTCATCGCTTATTTTTGTCTCGACATTGATTTTACCATTTAAGCCTTAAGGAGTCAAAGAACCAAAACGATTAGACAATTCTTCTTCTTCTTCTTCTTCTTCTTCTTCTTCTTCTTTGGAGAAATTAATGTTCACTGCCTTATCAACAGGTTTAGGGGGCACGGGACAGTCAAACGACTCGGAATTTAGCTGACGGACACGGACCAGCTGGGTTTTGACTGTGAATAGCGATGTCGGGAGCTGAGATCTCACACATGGACTTCGAGGGAATAAGCTGAATTTCCCGATACCGAGAAATCCCATCCGTACGTAGATGAATGTATGTCCTCCCACGATTCGAGCCAACCAGTCTTGTCTATCGAACCGCACCGGTGCGGTCGACTGCAGAACCGGACGGCTCGGTGCGATCTCTGCCAGCTCATCGATCGCGAAGGGGAGGGCACCGTGGAAGGAATCATTGACCTTCGAAACGGAATCACTGTCGGACATGAGGAACAGCAAATTGTCAATTAATTATACGTGCCAGGCGGATCCTGCCTGGCGAGACATATTCTATGTGATCCCGATGGATTTTTAACTCACGTCTTTTTGACTAAAATGCTGACAAGATTGTAGGGGCCGAAGAATTTTCACGGGGGCTCCTTAACGTGTCATATTAGGCATGTTAATTCAATAACCCGGTATCGAGGTGTTGATCATAGACGGCTTGTTTCACGCCTAAATGGGTTAAATTTGCGTAACTCCCTTAAATCAACGTGCATTAAGGTGAGTTGAATATGTGTAATTTGATAGGGTACGTTAAATTTGTTATTTTTTTTTAATCAGCAATTATGGGAGGCCTGTAGGCTGTGTTCCATTTTCCATTCTTTATTTGGGGATTTGCTCTGATAGTGTACGACGAAGACCTCTATTCTTATTAATTATTAAAATGCATTCGGAATTCGATTTTCTTTCTGTCGGCAATGAAATTAAAATAGTAAAATGAGTAGGGAGATGCTGGCTCTACTCTATTGATCTAGCAGAGAAAATGCCATCTCTCTTATTACTACGACGCGACATTAATTAATTACTTTCAAGAATTATTTGAAAATTTAATATGATGAGAAAAGGACTAAAAGGGGCAAAAGAAAAATCTGAACCATGCTTGAATAAGGTTTTGGGTTTGATTATTGTGAATAAAATGAATTTACGTTGAAAGAGTTCTGTTCCCATTACTGGGTCAACTCAATTCGAGATAGATTAGTTAGGATTTAATAACTTTCGAATACAAATTGTTTATACCAAAAATGGAAAATTGCATAATTTTTTAAGATTAGATCAGATCGAAAATTGGTATAGGCATGAGTTCATGAGTTGGATTAGAGGTTTAATGAATCGAATTGTATATTTAATAAATAATATTATAATTTATAAGTCTACTAAAATAAAATGTGTATATTATAGTAACAAAAAATAGGTAGATTCAACCCGAGTTAACCTCATTGAAAGTATAATTGAGCTTTTATTAGAAACTGGATCGGGTGAGTATCTGGTTCTCGATTGAATTGATCGAATTAGTAAACCCAATCTGATTTTTAAAACTATAGAAAATCGTATTCACATTTGAGGACTAATGTTGGGTCCATGAGATTTAATTAAAGGGTCACAGAAATACAAGACCAGAAAAAAAAATAAAATTAATCGGCCATTGAAATATGCAAATAAATAAAAATCGAATAAATGGATCTATCAATTGGATTTTTGCATTGTCAGAACAGAAACGTCATAATGGCAAACGGCCAACCGACCAAGCTCATAACATAACGCAACTTGTTCTTCCTTTTTCTTTTAAATGTAAATTAATTATTCCGCGAAAATGATTGGAAATTATTGACCATCTTAAGAGAACAAAAAATGAATAATAGAACCAACGAAATATCCTCTTGGTGAGGTGATGCAAAATTTAACCCTTTTATTTATAGAGATTTATTATTATTATTTTCAAGTTAATTTCATAGAATATCTTATATTTATCACATAAGAATATAAGAACACTCCACATGAGCGAGCCAATGAGTTCTGAAGTATTTCGATCTACTCGTATTAGAAATTAGCATGAACGGTGCATTCACTATTAAGGGCATGCAATTGCTTCGCTTTCAATGTGGGACACTTGTCGTTTGCCGTTTTGCTTGATTGTTACTGAGCATACAATATGTACATAAAATAATATATTCAAATATATGTGTGTGTATATATATTCAACACGACAATATGTAATTTATAAATGCAATTCTTTAAGCTTTATAAACGTATCAATTGGGTCACGGACCAGGAAAAAGGACCAGACTATTCCCGGTCGGACTCAAACTCAATTTGCTGCATTTTATTTCCATTACAAGAATTAGTGTTCATATTCGGACGTAAAAGAAATGAGATTTACTTTAATAATATCGTTTCCAACTTAATAATCAAAAGGTTTATATTCGATTTTTATTGTAAAATTTTTTATATTTTTTTTATTTCCCACTCTACCTATCCCTTTATAGACTCAATGGCTTCACCAATAATCATTGAGGAGGGAGCCTACCTGGGAAATATGAGGAAGGAAAACTGTGTAATATCTATCACCTAAAATTCACTTATATGTCGAAATATTTTTTATTAAATTATCTTATCATAAAGTCTTTACTTATCCTTTTCATTCTTCCTTTTAACTACATCATTCGACTCAATTTATAGATATGCTCCTGAGGACGATCGGTTAATGCGATTTACATATGAATTAGTTATAATTTATTGTGATAAAAGAGTATTATGAAATCAAATACACTTTAATTTCTCTACATACATTCTTGGGAGAAGACAGGTATCTGTTTTCCGATAGAGATGGAACTTCTTGTTGACTTTATAAGGACGGGAGACATCATCGTACGTAGACCTCCCCTCCCTTCAGCTATGATTTCATGGTGTCTTTGTCCCGATCGGCTAATTAATTAATATATGATGGTGGATGAAATGAAAGGGAGATTCTGCAGCTCAGCTAATTCACATGGAAATGATATCAATGGTCGATGCAAAGCCGGTGACTGAAAATATGTTACATTTCGAGAAGGGAAGAATATCTTGCTGTGCTTTTTTTTTTTTTTTGGCTCATGATCTCATTCATCTTCAATAATTGAAGGGGGAATTCATGCACGCTACAGCACCACCATGGTCTTGATCAGGATGGCACGGTTGCGTGGTAAAACCCATCTGGAAGATTTTCTAACCACGGCCATGTGTTAGGCCCCGATCAAATTTGCGGTTCATGCTCATGCACGCGAATGGTAAAATAAGGGGAGAACTTGATCCTCCGTCACCTCACGACCCGAGAGCCGGGTCTGTTTTCCTTCTCGTTCCGAACGTCATGATGAAAAGAACGAAGAAAGATCGAACATATGAGGAGGGGTATCTCATCAATACAACTGTCGGGCGGTGAAGAACAGCACTCACCCATGGATGAAAAGGGTTGGACTCGTATATACCAGAGATGAATCACTTTAGTCGAAAGAGCCTTTTATCCTCGGTGGCAGGTCGTTCATGGAACGTATACAGCGACCTACGTGATTCGTCACAGCTGCACGTGCTTCAATTACACGACGTGGGCACTTTCATGGCTTTTGTCATTGTGACGTCCCTTCAAATTAAAGTGAATGTTGCATCAGAATCCGATGTTAGACTGAAGCCAGCGAACGGTCTTGTCTCTCGGTCACCTCCCAAACAGTAGTATTCACGAAATCTTATTCGATCAATCGATGCAGGTCGGGGCTGTATCATCCTTGAAGGAAGGCACGGGATAATCCTCCTCGATATGTTGTGACCCACTTACAGGAGCTCTCTCAAATGCAGGCTGTTATTGGATTTTGGTCGAAGATCGAGTGTGGAACCTCTCCTCGGAACTCCGGGATCGATCCAACAGCCGCGTCGCGTTCTCGGTAACTGCACACGACTGTCAACTGTGGAAGATTACATCCGCACTGCACTGCCTTTCGGCGAACCCCGACATCATGAGAATCCAAGAAACGAACAGTTTGTCGATATGATTACAACGAATTCTTTTCTGATATGTAAGGGTGCTGCGAATTAGGGGAAAAGAGAGCTAGCATCCGACAACCATCAGATCCTACAGGAGCCGCCGTTCACCGTGACTGGGTTGGTTCTACAGCAAATATCATGATACCGGTCACAGTTTTCGAGCTCTTTTCCTAGATCCGGGAGCCATTGATATTTGGAACATTGTCTTCACATAGATGACAAGATGCCAACTTTTGCATCCGGTCAGCCTTCATGGGAGAGCTCTGGTGGCCTTGAGACAATGTTGGAACATGCAATGCCGCGAAATCAATATCGAGGAGCATGGATCGATCACCAGAGACATTCGGGTTTGAGTGGTGTGGTGTTGGGCCGCAATGTAATGGATAGTTTGCCTCAGCCCTATCAATTCAAATGGGCCACTTCAACCAGGTCATGCTCTAGGCTTTGTATCTGTTTGTGAATAACTCATTCAAGATAATTTGACACTTTTAAAATAGTAGAGTCTGAAGAATTGTGATTCCAAGAGTTATAATATCCAATGGGACAGCCCTTCTCCTATTTGAAATAACTAAGATTTATTGAACCCACTCATGTATTTGTTTTTATTTTTATTTTTATAAACCAATCGATACCCAAAAATTATTGAATTTTGATTAATTCAGATCGAATCGTATCGGGTCACTCAATAATAAAATTTTCTTAATAAAAATCTTCTGTATATCTTATGAGATAATGTGGCCAAAATGATTTTGGTATAAGATAATGCGGAGCTTTTAACTGATCTCCATCAACTGCTCCATGCTCCCTGGGAATTCCCCCGCAGCCACCCCCTCCCAACCCGCAGCTGGAGCTGAGCTGCCACCGCCGCCGACACGCCACTAACCGGGCGGCCTGGACTGGCGTCAGTACCTCCACCAACCGCATCACTGTGGCCCCACGCAGCACGTCTACACTCTCCACCACCGGCCCGCATCCCTTCCCTGAGCTCAGAACATGTAAGGCGCTCTCTTCCAACTACTGCTGAAGCTAGCGTACTTCTGAGCTGAGTCAATACTGCATAGGACGTGGGCTGATCATATGCTATCTTCTTTACCGATCCTCAAGGGATCGTTCTTGTTGTAAAAGCGGAGCCGACTGCTCCATGGGATTGTAGATCTGTTAAAGCAAATTTTCTGTAATGCCGCTGATTTCTTGAGAAACTAGAGCTGTACATAATCTGTGCAAGATAGCTATCAGCCTAGGGACCCGGGGCGGCGGCGGCGGCGGCGGTTGAGTGATCTATGCATCTTGAAGGGATATTTTCTCAAACTCATCACTTTTAATTGTAGAATTATTTAAAGAGAATTCTTTATGGAATATTCTTATTCAAATATCTACTAAAATTCTTCATGCAATGATCAGAAGTGGGAGGAGTCGATGTAAAATAATAAGAAGAATGGGAGCTCAATTATCAATAATAGAAACTGAAGGGACTACTATTTGTAAATTCCCCTCAAAAAGGATATTGCACATATTGTCTCTCTATATGTCGACCCTCCCTGATTTTGCTGCGTCGTCTCTTTACCTCCGTCGACTGCGCGTTCGATCTTCGCCGTGTGTTGCCGCCGCCAAGAATGGAGGGGTGGGATCCGAACACGAAGTCAACCCTTACCCAGATTCCCCTGCTGACGGTGAAGGCTGGGCCGAGGGACGGCGCTTGGACGCAGCGGCTGAAGGAGGAGTACAAGGCCCTGATCGCTTACACGCAGATGAACAAGTCCAACGACAACGACTGGTTCCGGATCTCCGCCGCCGACCGGGAGGGCACGCGGTGGACGGGCAAGTGCTGGTACGTCCACAACCTCCTCAAGTACGAGTTCGACCTCCAGTTCGACATCCCCGTGGCCTATCCCGCCACCGCCCCCGAGATCGAACTCCCCCAGCTCGACGGCAAAACCCAGAAGGTCCGATACACGCAGCCTTCCTATCTTCCATCCCGTTTTCCTTTTCAATTTAATTTTCATGGGTCTGGTGCTGGTCTTCTCTGAGAGTTTGTCGATGACTTCGGTGACTGCACGATATTTTTGCTCGCCATTGTCCAAATTCCTGTTGCAACTGAAATTGTGGATCGAAATTGATGAATTCCCTGTAATGGAGGACGAAAAAGGTGAAAATTTAGCTTGATCTCTCGTAGTCCCTGAAAATTAAAGCCCTTCCTTGTCAGTAAGGTGAAAATTGAAGGTGGCTGCAAAATATAGGCTCAACATTGACAATTTCATTGCTTTCTGGACTGGTTTTTCTCAGAACAGTGCTTGGCTATAAAAAAAAGTCTCTCTCTCTTTTTTTCCTTATGCTCGTTGATGCAATTTGAGCTGTTTCCAAAAATTGGTGTTGTATTTGGGTAATGATTGATGTAGAGTTTTCCATAAGGGAGGCAACTAGTTGAGAAGTATAAGTTTACCTGTATAGAAGACATTGGGTAGGAGTTGAAGTTGAACCTTTCCCGTTGTCTGAGTTGTTTGGTTTGACACCTTTGGTGTACGCCAATTTGATTGTCTATTGGTCTTTACAGATGTATAGAGGAGGGAAGATATGCTTGACAGTGCACTTCAAACCCCTGTGGGCTAAGAACTGGTAATTTGAGGCCCTATCATTCTCACAGATATGATTCACTGCGTCATTGTGTGCATGTCTCTGTAGAGCTTTTCCCTGGCCTACAAAGCTGCTATGAATGTCTCCAGTTTCATGGTTGGATGTTTTCTGCCTCAGTTATAGTGCTTTCATATCTCATCCATATAAGTTCATTCTCAACTATTTTTCAACTACCGTTCTAACAGCTATTCGTTCATACTGAGAATTGACTGGAACCCTGCATATCAGTTTGTTCCACTTATCTTCAGAGCTTGTACAGTAATCCCATGGATGGTGTGTTTTTTAATATTTTACCAAAGAAAGAAAGGAATATTTTGAGATTAACACCCAAATTCGCTTACTAATTGAATGCTGAATGAAGTCTACCTTAATATGGTTAATGAGTTTATCCTTTCCTTCACATTGGAGCTTGGTGTTCACTTGTTCTAGCCATAAAAAAATTGAATTGTACTAATGATCTTCCCGAAATTGGTATCCTTATTATTATCTGAGTGTTTCTCAAGCTTCAAAATGGTTCTCTCTATACCTCTAACTTGTGTTTTATTGGGAACCCCCATTGTTTTCCCCCTTAATATCTAACAATTTATGTTCCTAGCAACTCTTATTGTTCACATTACTTCTGCATCTCTAACTTCATGTTGTGCTCTTCTATCTTGTTTTGACAGTCCTCGGTTTGGGATAGCACATGCACTCTGTTTAGGATTAGCCCCATGGCTTGCAGCAGAGGTTCCCATACTCGTAGACTCAGGTATGATTAAGCACAAGGATGATGCGTCATCATCCACAGAAACATGAGCTGATCTTATGACTGTGGGTGGGGGCTGGTGAACAGATCCCATGTAGACCATTATAATTATGTTTGGGAAAAAGAAATTAGCACTGCAGCAGTTTTAGCAGTTTGAACTTTGGATATCCACAGTTATGTACAAGTTCTTAGGGAAGCACAAATGGAGATTCCTGAGCTTTTCTGACTTGATCAATTGCATCATGTGACTTTTAATACTAGCTCATATTGCCTTTTTTTTTTTTTTTATGTATCTTTGGAATTTGGTTTTCAAGGTGAGACGTCGAAATGCGATGACCTTGGGAGGAAAAGTTCCTAAATTCCCAGGGCATTATTGATCACAGGTTTTCAACCCCCATTTGGAATCAGATCTGCGTGGAAGTGATTTCTTTCCTTTTATTTCGATTCAGTTGTAGTTGGAAAACAAAGAGAAATCAGGGAGACAGAGTCTCTGCTACTCCGTGCTCAATGATCTCTGCAATTTCTGCAGTCTTCATTGTGAATTGTTGTCGGCGACAACTTATGAGCATGTCTTCCTTGGCTCATGAGCCACCACAACTTTGCATATGAAAAGAAGACTAGAGGTCGCTGGTTATTTATGGCGAAGCTGCTCGAGAAATCTTTCTTTCAGAAATGGGAGGCTCCTTGCGTCAATTGTTCCTAGAAGAGGCTTGGGGATGAAATTGTAGGCCTCTTCTTCTTCTTCTTCTTCTTCGGATACAGTAATATAGCAGTCAAAGGCTGCCGCACTCCGTACTCTCCCGTCCTTTCAAATGCCTTATTTTTTCGGCACAGCCTTAGTACATCTTCGTCCCCACATCGGCACTGGTCATCCTCGGTGCAACCTTTTGACAACTGGGTCCTACCGAAACCGGTCACAGGTGAGTGAGTGAAACCGGATCACTCACAACGGGCTTCTCGTCATCGTGCGACTTGTTGATATCGCGAACCTCTTCAATCGACTTCACTTAGCGAAAGGCACGGAAGCGTATGGAGGAGAACACAGCATACGGACGCGACGCGGTCAAGCCAGCGTTAGGGAAGCAAAAGCTGTTGGATATTTTTCAGACAAGTCCAGTGTGCTTCGTCTTAGAATTTACGACAAAAAGAAGATAGATGTTCCGATATTGGCTATGAACCTTCTTAATTTGACCGCAACAATAATCAGAGATGTTAAACTAACGGTTCGGGTCAAGTATGGGCCGGTTCATAATCCTAGAGCCATTACAAAAGCTGGCTGGCCACTGTTTGAACCATGAACCATGACCCATCTTTTTAATTTTACAATTGTTTTAAATTGAAAATCCTAAAATGGTCGAATCGGCGCAGTTCATCACAGTTCGGGCCGGTTCTGTGCTGGGTCGATGAGACAAACGGGCTAGTCTTGTTCAACGGGCCTATCTCCTCGATCCAACACAGAACCATCCCTCACCCCGCACAAGACTGGGTCTCTGCTGGTTTGGAATCGGCCCCGGATAACATCTCTACCAATGATAGATTTGACATATATATATATATATGTATGTATGTGTGTGTGTATCTGTATGTATGTATGTACGTATATTTAATCACCAAGCATGTGGGAGGAAATTAAAACTAGGTTTAGTGGAAGAGAAAAGAGTAACGCGTCATCAAGTCAAACCGAACCCAATAAACTAAGAACATAGAATGCGCCGAGACAATCGGGACAGGACAATCAAGGAAAGAGCTAACGCTCCTTCCATCTTCCTTTCATTCCTAGTACATATCACTTCGACTGTTTCTACGGTATGTGTGTGTGAGTGTATATATATATATATATATATGTATGTATGTATGTATGTAAGGGTTCTTTTCTTCCTTCCTGCCAATCTCTGAGATTTTTCAAATCTTGAACTTTCGAGATGCGCGAGCAATCCATAGAGTCAATGGACTCAGCTTGTTCGGAGATGGTCAAAGAAAGCGGAAGTGATGTAGCTAGTAGGTTGGGAAGATCGTATGGACCATAGTTTTTAAAACCGGACCGGGCCGGCCGGTTTCACCAGTTCGACCAGGAACCGGCCACTCCCCCGGTCCGGTCCTCACAAAAAATCCAATTATTATTTAAATGAGGTCAAATCCAATTGAACCGACCGGTTTTCACTTGAACCAATAAATCTAATTGAACCAATGAGAAAACCGGCCAATTTAAAAATAAAAATATATTATAATATACTTATTTTATTTTACTAGACTTNACTATATTAATGATTTCGATTATAAATTATAATTAAATTATAATATTATATCAATTTATTGAAATATTATATTATTAATATTATATATTAAATATGCGGTTCAAACTATTGAACTCCCGGTCCGACCCATAAATCCATACTTTGACCGGTTCCCGGCCCGGTCCGATTTTAAAAACTATGGTATGGACCACACCGACGCTAGTTGCATCCTTAATCTCTGCAAAATGACAAAAAATGCGGGATCTGTTGTAGCACGATCGGCCGACACGCGACCCCGGACGGACCGCGGACGAGGAAAATCACGGGAGAGAGATGCTTGGAAAAGATTTTGCTAGCGACCTCGACTGACCGCTACTTGCTTGCTTAAAATACTATATCAGGAAGCATCATCTGATGAATAATCAATCAATTGTACATCTTTACATCCGACGGAGCAAACCATGTTTTTTCTTTTTCTGTCATTAATTAGTTAGGTACATGACACGACAGAGGTGACAACTTGATGCCTATTGTCATATATATAGTACATAAGCCAAGAGAGACAAAAAAAAAAAAAAAAAAAAAAAAGGTGGGCCAGCCATGTCATGAGCAATAAGACGAAATTAAGCGGCGTAATTAAATTAAATTAAATTTTATTATTTTATAGATGAGTACAATTCGAATATAATTGTGTGTGGCAGGGGCTGGATAAGGATGAGATTCGAGATAATAGCTTAAACAGGAGCAAGTGGGGCGGGCGGGCGGGCACTCATAGGATTGCGCTTGAACACTCCGGGAGATTGGTTAGCCAGGGGTGGTGCGAATTAACTAACTCTTCCAGCAAACAACCATCGCTGGCCCATTACTGTCCTCAGAATTGAGAAATTATATATATATATATATATATATATGTAAAGTTGAAGAGATACGGTACGATGGTAATTCATCCGATCTAATAGTTAAGAGGTTGTGTATCTTCGATTTTCATTGTGGTGACTCCTTATTCCTTACTTTTATTGTTCCATTATATCATCATAAGCCTCTTGTATAATTAAAAAAATGAGTTGGAAAATAACACTAGAAAAATGGGCGCGGTGAGACCTTAAGGTTGTCACCCAGTCCGATATCCCATCACAAGAGCATAAAAGATTATCTTAACACTTAAAGAAGCCGCATATTAGTATACATTAGCTTATACTTTTGAATGGATACAGGGTTTGTTCTCTTTTAGTCTAGATCTACCGCTAAATTTAATTTTGTAACATAGCTAGCTATTATTACATATTGCAAAGTTTCTTATAATATCGTGAACTAAACGAATAGCGAAAAATTATCATGAATTTTTTTAAAATTTCCCCCAAAAAATGTCATGAGTTCTTATGCTGTCAATCTTTTTTAATTAAACAGTGATATAGCATGCTAATGCGTAGTTTCTTTTCATGCCATGTGGATGCATGTTTAAACTGACGTGGCACAGTGGTATGACACCAAATATTGATAGTATAAAAATTGTAACATCCTAGAGAAAAACTTGAAAAGTTCGTGAGAATCTTTGCAATTTACTTAGTTCGTGACTATGTAAGGACACCATGTCAACGTTGGACAGAAAGAAAAAAATTTTCAGTGTAAGGATTGTGACATGTTGGAGAAAAACTTGAAAGGTTCGTGACAACTCTCGCTATTTTTATAGTCCGTGATAATGTAAGTACAGAATTTCGTAATATGCGGTGATACAGGACAGGAGGAGACAAAATTTCCCAATTTAAATAGTATTAGAGTGAGAGGATAGACATGGATATGATGATTACAATGTCTGTCTCCAAATTAGATATCTAAATTGGACAAATTGCAGTCTCGTTGCGGGGATTGTGGTCAGAGTCACGATTCTAATTCCCTAGTTGAATTAATATAATCGAATGGTCCCACACGTCTCAGCTAGGATATCTTAGCATTTTGGTGTCGATCCATTCATCACCAACCACCAAAAATCTCAAAGCATATACGGATTTACCTTCTAAACTCATCGTCAGACGGGACGCACCGATATCTCTTTCGCATAAATAAGATATCGAATTCGAGTTTTGTAAATTGAGTAAATATATAGTCAAAAATGTTTTTTTTTCCATCGTGTGTGTTGCGCTTGAATTAAAATAAATAAAATTTATCAAACTTGTGAATATTAATGTGTAATAATTGATTAAAACTTAATAAAAATATGAGAATTTTACTCATCCAAAAGTCAAATATCATGATGAAATCACATTTTTGTTTATCTTAAATACCTCTCACTTATAAATTAAGAATGATAATACTGAAACAAAACCCTAATTTACACAATGTAATATGTATGTAGGTCAACACTTATGGGTTGCCCATCCGAGCCATGTTTGATACCATATGTGGGAAAGTATAATCATAAAAATGAAGCAAATTCAATCTATGCTCATGCAAAATTTCACTATCGAAAATAAATTCCGGAATCTCTTCATCCCCGAAAAGCTTTGCCTCGGATCTCCACATGGCCGCCAGCATGAGAAGAGCAAGGAGGTGGCCATCGCCATTTACCCTCCTGGGATATGGACCCATCTTCTTCTTCTTCCTCCTCCTCCTCCTCCTCCGGCTGGTGGGGCTTTCCTAGGGTTTCTGGCTAACATTTTTGTAACAGGATAATATTTCCCTGCCAGAAAAGGGAAGATTCCGTCTTTGCTACCAAAAAAGAAAGCTTGCAATTTCCTCGAAAATCTCAACATACGTACTATGCACATCTTCCCTGCATCTTGATTTCCATATCTCTATGAACATGTGCTCATCTCCTATCTCATCCGACTAAAAAATGTAAAGAGGATGCCCTCGAAGAGTGAGAGTTGACTGTCAACCTTACCAAAAATAGTCTGTGCCTTTTCTTTTTGAAGGAAATGACCAAGCTTGTTGATCACATCCCTATTTTCGAAGTGCACATGGAGGAAGTAGTAAACGCTACCAGTAGTTATGTGGAGGAAAAATAGCTTGTTATTGATCGATCCTTTTCCTTGGAGTAACACCTTGTTTCAAAGGGGTTAGATTCATCTTCATTCACCAGACTAATCTGACTTCAACTTCACGTAGTTCAATGTTCCAAGAATGAGGGCTACCAGCGTAGAGACATATTTGTTGCGGGTATCGTAATCATAGTCACGATTCTAATTCCCTAGTGGAATTAATTAATATCATCGATCATGGTCCTACGATCCCACCGTTTTTAATGTCGGCCAATTTATCTCCCCAATCTCAAAATCTTGGAACATGTATGCATCATTTATAAAAGTAAGATCCCAAATTTAAACATTATAAATGCTGCAATTATGAATTCGAGAAAATTGGTTTTGCCCTCTTTCAAGCAAGTGGGAATCACTAGCCGCTGGATCTTCACAAAGATGCGGAAATTCCACTCGCCCCGAAGATCAACTATACATATATGACGACAAGTAGCCGGATCCGTTTCGATTTATTTCAAATAAAAAATGTTACTGACGCTGTGGCAAAACTTGTTGCTCAATCACATTGGATTCTTAATGAGCTTATTTATACATGTGTGTGTGTGTGTGTACACATTGGACATGAGATTAGCCCCGTCTCATACAATATGCAATCCGTAGGTTCCATCCTCTTTATTAGTGCAGCTGTTAAGGTTGCGTGTTAAAACGCCGTACATTACGATGAATACGAATTATCTTCCATATTTCTCCATTGTCTATCGATGATGAGCAGGCACGGAGAGTCGTTGAATCAATTGAAATGGCTAATGTTCAACGCGTAATTTATAGTAAAATCGTTACGATGCAACGTGCCGAATGGGTTTTACGCAACAATATCCGAATTAAACGAAGAATGTTTACGGGAGGAAAGTATGAGCCACCGAAACAAGTGCACCGAACGTACGGCAAACTGCTCTAATATTACATTCTCCGAGTTATTCCATCACTTGCCAATCGCGATATTAATCATAATCATTTCCTGGCACTCTATTTGGTGGGTTCCACTCATCGCAGAGGTCGAACTGCTTGGTGTCCTCATTCTGCAAGCACGGGCCGGTAGCCCTTACGCTCCACCAGCAGTCGGAGCACCGCAGGTAGTCCCTCTTCTCCTGGTAAATATCGTACCACTGGAAGTTGTTGCCCCACCGGAAGCCGCAGAAGAACAGGGTGTTGCCGAACACCCGCGGGTGAAAATGGAACCTGAAGTCCTGCCCGGGGGCCAGGACGTGTTCGCCGAGGTCGTCTTCCTTGGACTTGCAGTGGATCGTGAGATCGGTTCCAGGGATGTCGTTCCGGATGTAGACCCAGGTGTCTTGCGTTCCGAGCCCTGCTTCAGATCTCCACATGGACAGCATAAGGACAATGAGGAGGCCAAGGCCGTTAACTCTCCTGGATGGACTCATCTTCGTCACTCGTGGGGCTTCCTAAGTTTCTCTGGCTGCTTTTATGACAGGGCAGTGATTGTCCTGCCGGAAACGGGAAGAATTTATCTCGCTAACAAAAGGGAAAGAAGTGATTTCTTCGTCCGTCTGACGAGGATTCAGTGGGCACGTTCTTGAATTGACGAGCGAAGTGATCGAACAAATTACAATTTTGGATTGTCTTCTTCCGTTTCAATCTTCATCTTTTGGGGTCTCAGAAAAATCGCAATTTCTGGCAAAATCATGATAAGGGCAATTCTGAGTGATATTTTGGGATTAAATATCAAGATTGATTCGATTTGGGGATACCTTACATTCCTTTTGCATTGCCATCAGTGACAGCAAATACATCAAAAGAAATTATCGACGACATAAAGTGATGCTAACAGCCTGCAAATTGCACCGAATAGAGAGGTGGAATTCACATGCAGCAAGAGGGTTTTAAAACCGTAGCAAATACTTCTTGATTCACCGAGATGGTATGGGGATCGGTCTCGGATAAATAGATCGAGGACATCTCCTGCTTTTCTTTTCTTTTTTTAATTAAAAAAAGTCACCAACATCATAAGACATGTCACTGTAGTCTAATCACAAGTGTGTGCAATATTGTATTCTTATTAACATTATAATATAGGAATCGTCGACGTTGATTGCCCCCTATATAAGTTATCCGATTTTGGTGCCGCATTTCATCAAACTGACTCCTCAGTTCCCTAGAAGTCAAGACTCCCCGAAATACAGACAACGAGAGAGGGAGAGATATGGAGTTCCATGGACGTGGTGAAGGAGACCAATGCTTCATGCTTCAAAGTAGAAGCTTCGATGAGGCGAATGGCGCCCAGGAGAAGAATGATCTCTTCTCCACCGGTTCTTGGAGCATTGATCACCAGTTGGATGAGAATGATGACCCAGGTGGAACCCATTTTCTCAGCCAAGAAGATTTGAATGTCTTCAACGAGGTCTACGACCCGTTGAGGGATCGCCTCTTCACTCCTCCAGTCTCCAGTTGTTCTTCCCTACGTCCACCCTGGAAGATTGCCGACTCCCCGAAGAAAGGTTCGACCAAGAGACTGGGAGGGCAGCCTTCAAAGAACCTGATGGCCGAGAGGCGGCGGAGGAAGCGGCTCAACGACCGGCTCCTGATGCTTCGATCGATTGTTCCGAAAATCAGCAAGGTAATGTTCAGGACGAAATCGAACTTCCTGTTCAGAATCTTCAGCAGCCTTGTTTTCGGATTGAAATTCTCATTGGATTGAGTGTGTGGAGCAAGCGTAGGCTTGAAAGCCGGAGCGCGCCAGCGCGCTTTCCTTATATTTTCTGGTTATGCTTAATGAAGGGGCTGATGAGTTTGAGATGTGGTTGCCTGCTGCAGATGGATAGAACATCAACAGTAGGCGACACGATCGACTATGTGAAAGAGCTGCTGCAGAAGATCGAAAATTTGCAGCATCAGCTTGGATCGGGTCCGAATCAGTTAAGCATTCGAGACGTCGTAAGAGACATGAAGCCAAATGAGATGCTAGTGAAGAACTCTCCCAAGGTATGCGGATATATGCCATCCTTAAACCTAATCAGATATAAGCTTCACTCAACTGTTAATTTCAGTTCCGTGAAACGATTCTTAGTTCAACGTGGAGAGGAGGAATGACGGGAATACAAGCATCAAGATGTGCTGTGCTATGAACCCCAGCTTGNGCTACAAGTATCAAGATGTGCTGTGCTATGAACCCCAGCTTGCTACTGTCGACCATGAACACAATCGAGTCCCAAGGCCTCGAGATTCAGCAGTGCGTCATTAGCTGCTTCTGCGACTTTGCAATACAGGCTTCTTGCTCTTGTCAACAGGTGCATAAAATAATCTTGTCGGCCACCCTTTTTCTCGGAGTCCGGCANGCAGGCTTCTTGCTCTCGTCAACAGGTGCATAAAATAACCTTGTCGGCCACCCTTTTTCTCGGAGTCCGGCATTAGTTTCCATTTAGCCTTCGATAGCAGCAAAAGTGTGAGGACTGAGCCCGAGACCTCTCGGTCTAAGTCAGGATCGTTAACTATTCTGCGGTGGCTGCAGGGATTGGACCAGATGGCAGGAATTACTGCTGGGGGCATAAGGCAAGCTCTGTTCAGAAATGCAGGGTACGGAGGAAAGTGTCTATAGAGAATTTTAACATCGAAGAAAGTGGGGAGCGGCTCAAATTTGAACTCGGACTGTTCATTAGCTAGTATGAGTATTGGTGGACAAGTTTGACAGTGCAGGGGAATTCGAGTGCTTTTCATGTTAAGATAAAAGTACATTTAAAGGTAAGCATTATCGCATGACCACAATGCGAAGCTCCCCCGACTATTCGAGCAACACCTCCCCGGCCACCTTACCCCTTTTCAGCATGTGCTCCTAAATCGATCCATCTGACACACAGAGCAATGTCAAAGTATTGGTCGACCGGCCGATGCCCTTTTGTTTTTTTTGCTTACTGAGGTGAGCGACACAAGCGAAATGAAACCAGTTTCATTGATCAAGGCTTTGACCGAACGACGGGAAAAGAATTCNAAGGCTTTGACCGAACGACGGGAAAAGAATTCGCAAATATGCATTTACGAGGTTTAGTTTGAACAGGAAAACAAGAATTTATAAAATTTTAATCCATATAATTTTATATCGTAACTAAATTTATGATTGAATGTGATAATTTGTATTCTAAATTTAATTTTTATATAAACTTTAAATATCCAATTACTGCTAATTACTTAGCACCTTAAAAATGCGGACAACTTATTCAAATTCGTAATTGATCTGAGAATAAATTCTTGCTGTCGTAAATGTTTTCCTATTCAGGGGACGATTTTGTTAAAAATGGTTGCACGAAGTCCTGGCAAAGACGAGGAAGCATTGGCCGCCATGCTCCCACGTGTCACCGACAACAGACCAAAAACGTCATCCGTCGCCAATAAGATGTCGCCACGTGGTTATTCGCGGGGCGCGGTCGTCGAGAATTTGGTTACGGCGGTTTCCCTGGGATGGCCGTGCGAGCTCTTTCCCCGAGGAAGGAGAATACGCGCATTGAAGTGTAAGAGAGAGAGAGAGAGAGAGAGAGAGAGAATGGTCAGTATTGGCAATTTAATATTATTCGCACCATCAGAGAATTCCTTGCTATTCTGTCCGATTTCCGCCCATTTCTCCCCAAGGCGTCGCCTCCCTGCGATTCGCTCCTCCGCCGCTCCTACGCCAATCCTCTCCAGTACGTTTCTCTTTCTCTCGACCTCGGATTTCATCTCCTTCTCTGCTTGATCAGGATGTTCGTCGATGCGTTCATCGGCATGTGCTGGTGAGGTGAGTTTTAGTGTTCGCTGCTTTGGTTTCGCCTCGCTGACGCTAATCGTGAGTCGGAGGACGACTTTGACCGTAATGTGATCCTTGAGGTGGAAGGAAGGACGCGAAAGATCTGATATTGCTATCGTTTCTGCATCGACGAGCTTGTCTTATTTTCTTTCGCCTGTATCTGTTTTTCCTTTTTTTTTTTGGTCGTTATGTCGCAGATGTAACGCATCTCACCGACTAATCCTACTGATGCCAGCGTATGTTTGTAAGATGTTGCTCAATTTGAATTTCCGGCGTCTAAGAAAGGATTGACCGGATCCATTGTTTGACATCTATGGCTCTGTCTGTGTTTCTGGTCCAAAAATATAAATTTCAAGCCATGCAAGATGCTTTTTGGTATTTAATTTCTAGTTCTTGCTGCTCCTTTTTCCTCTCTTAAGCTGTAGATTTTTATTTGGAATTTCATTTGAATGTCTGCGCATAAGCTGAACGTTAATTGTATTGCCAATATGCAATTCAATATTTTGGATAATAGTATTTTAGACTAGCTTTATTTGTAACTGTTGGCTGTTTCTATTGGCAGATATGGATACTCAAACAATTCCAGGGCTATACCCGTTGCACCGCTGTAAAACTCTTCACCTGGTTTGTGCTGGTTCTTCCTTTAACGTCTGCCTTCTTCTGTCCATCATTCTTTTTTCTACCCTAATTTATACATAGGGCTAATTAATTCTGTGGATAAATGAAGCTATTGAATTCGTGCTAGCTGTCTTTGTAATGGTTATTCTCACATTTCAGAGGCATTCATGTTTGATTCAGGTGAGACATGCACAAGGATTTCACAATGTTGAAGGGGAAAAGGACTACAATGCATACCTCTCGTATGACCTGCTTGATGCTCAGCTCACCCCTCTTGGCTGGCAACAGGTAAGACATTTTAGGTATGTGCATAAGAATAGCTGAACTTGTAGTGTGAGCTCCCGTGCATTCTTATATGTGAAGTAGTAGAAAATTCTAGACATATCAGCTACTACTGTTTTCAGAATGATCACTGGGAATTTGAGAGAGATTGAAATTTGTGCTTCTTGGTAATAGCTCCATATTAACCTTTCCATGCTATGTCTTATTTACCGAAAATGCTGATTAAAAAAAACAGCGGTTTTTTATAAGAAATTGGTTATAATTAGTTTTTACACTGTGCAACAGGTACATAATCTTCGAAAGCATGTTCAAGCATGTGGACTATCTAAGAAGATTGAACTTGTCATAACCTCACCCTTGTCAAGGTATTATTTTTTGCTAATGGATTCATAANATGTGGACTATCTAAGAAGATTGAACTTGTCATAACCTCACCCTTGTCAAGGTATTATTTTTTGCTAATGGATTCATAATTCGCATGGCATGTGTTTGCATAACTTGTGCTTCTGTGAAGACAGTATATATATATATACGCCTCAGGTGATATACAAATATTAAGAAAAAAAGAAGATAGTATCTAATAAGTTACTAAGCATCTGAAGGCTCAATTTCCAAACCCCAGCACTGCACAACCCCCACGCCTCACCCCCATCAAACTTCAGGAAACAGAATTTCTAGATTTTCAGGCCGTACAGTTGTTTTACATTACCTCTATCAATCTTTGGACTGCAGAACGATGCAAACAGCAGTTGGAGTCTTTGGTGGTGAAGGTTACAGTGATGGAATCGATGCACCTCCGCTGATGGTTGCTAATGCAGGGAAAAGTGACCACCCTGCTATTTCAAGTCTCAATTGCCCACCCTTCATAGCTGTAGAACATTGCCGAGAACATTTGGTATGCAACAAGCATTGATTTGATTTGATTGAAACTGACAACACTATAATGCTTATGTCCAATAAAAATCATGTTTACCCCTTCAGTTGACTTTGGAAAAATAAAGACTTAGTATTCTTTCCTCAAAATTATGTGTTATTTCAGTCTTT
>CXYZ01003051.1:1218887-1230660 GCA_900006705.1 Sonneratia caseolaris
ATAATTAAATTATAATATTATATCAATTTATTATAATATTATATTATTAATATTATTTATTAAATATGCTATTCAACCTATTAAATTCCCGGTCCGACCCAGTAACCATAAACTCATACCTTGACTGATTTTCGATTCGGTCCGATTTTAAAAACTATATATTGCAGTTCTCCCCCAGCCACCTACTCCTTTTCAACGTTTGCTTATCTTCATCCCTAGAAAACGCATAAACTAAGAACAGCAAGCTGTGCTATCTTTTTCACTCCTTCCACTCCACTAACCTTTTAAAATACAATTTCAGGATTGTGAAGTGACCCCTCGCCCTCTCATCAACTCACACACTTCTCCTTTTTTGCCAAAATATCTTCACTGCGTACCTCTTAATATATTATTATGATCAATTGATAAATGAAATACTTAGATGCACACATATGCATATTTATTTCAAGAATTTTATAAACGTTTAGTTAAATTATCTTACCTTATCTCCCTTCAATACGTTGTTTTGTCTTCTTGCGCGATTTCCCCCTAAGTTTTGCTGCCGGCTAATCTCCTCAGATCGGTTTCCTAATAGAGCCAATATTGATGACCCCAACTGATCTAGTCACATTAGATGCAGCGTTTAAATGGGTCTGAAGTTTGCTTACATCGTGGACAAAAATCTGAGATTGCATGAAATAAAACTTTTAATGTGATTGATAACATATATATATGTATATATATAGAATCCTTCGTATACCATTAACATTAACCAAATTCTATAATCAATTGGATATACTTACTAAAGCAATAATGTAATGGATGGTGACTTTCCAAAACGAATCTGAGATGAAAGAAAATCCCTAATCAGTTATATCACATTTCACTATTATTTTCCCCCCCTCGGTCCTTTACTGCATTTCACCTGTCCAAATCCTCCAAATGGCTCTTGTGAAGAAAGTTCCATACGCTCTCTCGCATCTGTGTCTCTCTTTCCTGAACTAGTCCCTCCAAACTAAGGTGTCTTCCGTGAAGCTGGAGCATTTTTTGTTTCGCAGTTCTTTGCTGTCAAGCAAGCAAAGCAAAAGCAATGGGGGAGCCCCATTTTCTTGCACCCATTTTGAAAGTCTGAAAGTAAAGTTGTTGGCTTGCTTCCGTTAAATATTCTTCTTCTTCCCCTTTTTGATATTGGGGTTGCAGGGATTGATTTAAGTTCAAGGGTGCCCCATTTGTCTGCTGCCGAGATTTAGACTTCGTACATTAAGATCAGCTGCTACGGCCCGGGAAACCGTTCCGGAGAGGAAGCTCCAGTAGAAGCCCCCCGAGTGTTCGATCTCTTTTCGGGGGGAGATAAAGTTTAGTTTTTGATGCTGAGAGAGGATTGATTGTAAGGATGGTGGTGAGGAAAGTGGGGAAGTATGAGATTGGGAGAACGATTGGAGAGGGAACCTTTGCGAAGGTTAAGTTCGCGCAGAACACGGAGACCGGCGAGAGCGTGGCCATGAAGGTGCTCGATCGGAGTACGATTATCAAGCACAAGATGGTCGAACAGGTCTCTCTCTCTCTCTCTCTGCGTGTGTGTGTGTGTGTGTGCGCGCGGCCGCGCGCGCGAATTCAGTTCCTTTATCTTTCAGATCGGGAGATTGAATTCATGGCTTAAGCTTGGAAGGTTTAACAAGTTAAAAAAAAAAGGAAGTTTTGTTACTAGTGGCGGAGCCGCTGGGCACTTTTTCCCCCCTGAAAAGGCCATGAAAAAATGGTAATCTGTGAAAGGATTTCATTTCATTATAGTAATTCCCGTATCGTTCGTTCATGGAATAGTTGGATGTTACTCGAGATGCTCTGGCTAGTACTTGCAGCTTCAGTTCGTGTGATAGACCTTGGTGTATTCTTGACCGAAATCACTATGCCTGAGATCGTGGAAGCAAATGATTTCAGCAGTGCGAGTCTCTCTTGAGTCATTTATTTTTCCAGTTCGGAAGTTATCAAGATAGTCTCCAAGTAGCACAAAGGTTTTGAGTCTCAGTGTTCAAATAGCTTAATTTTTAATTGCTCGAATAACAAAACCTGCGACAGGAATCCAATAGATATCACAGGTACTTAAATGTTTTAGTCCTGGTTTTTATGTGGCTCATTTTTCCTTGGTGAGCAGATCAAGAGGGAAATATCAATTATGAAGCTTGTGAGGCACCCCTGTGTTGTTCGTCTCCATGAAGTATGGCATTAAAATGTTATAATTTATCTGAAGTAAATCATTCTTTTGTGTGCACCTAACATGGTTCACTGAAAAATGTACAGGTAATTGCTAGCCGCACAAAGATTTACATAATATTGGAGTTTATTACAGGTGGAGAGTTGTTTGACAAAATAGTGAGTATTCATATGACAGTGGTGTAAGCGTAAGAAGGATTAGTATTGCCTCAGATTGACCATATTCCATGTGGCAGGTTCATCATGGGCGTCTCAGTGAAGCTGAGTCTCGAAAGTATTTTCAACAACTTATTGATGGTGTGGATTATTGCCATAGTAAGGGAGTATATCACAGAGATTTAAAGGTTGTCTTTCATCAATCTCTCGAAAGTATCACTATTTTTTCCCCTTAAATATTTAAAATAAATCTCTCTCTTTCTGTCTTGCAGCCAGAAAATCTATTACTTGATTCCCAGGGAAATCTAAAAATTTCAGATTTTGGTCTGAGTGCATTGCCTGAACCAGTAAGACTCCCTTGCAAGTTGCAGTTGATTGAGATTGCCTTTGTTTGAGCTTTATGACGTAGCAGCTTAACCTAAAAATTTTCTATTTGTAAAAAATTTTATGGACAGGGAGTAAGTCTCCTTCGAACAACATGTGGGACGCCCAACTATGTTGCACCTGAGGTAACTTTGGACAGAGGCATAGTATGTGTCCCAGCTGCTTAACTATAGATGCTTACATTTATTCTTTTTAGGTGCTCAGTCACAAAGGTTACAATGGGGCTGTGGCTGATGTCTGGTCTTGCGGGGTCATCCTCTATGTTTTGATGGCAGGATATCTCCCATTTGATGAACTTGATCTCACTACTCTGTACAGTAAGGCATGATTACCTGTTATTTCTTAAAGATGCTGATGTCATCGATTTCTTGTTATTATTCCTTTTTAAATTGGAATTTCATCTTTAGTCAGAATGTGTCCTCTCGTGCAGATTGAGCGTGCAGAATTTTCATGCCCATCATGGTTCCCTGTTGGAGCTAGATCTTTGATTCACAAAATTTTAGACCCGAACCCCGAAACTGTAAGCATTGAAAGTAACAAGAATATCCTGCAATTATCTTGGGCTATGAGACATTTCTACTTCGAAGTAATTACTGGTTAAGCTGCAGCATATTTGGATATACTCCTAAGAAGCATGTTTCTGTATTTTATATCCCTGTATGTATATATACAGTTCCCCCTTCCAGCTATGGTGTCATCCAAAAGTCATTTCAGCAATCTTCTTTCTTTTAATATATGTTGCAGTCCCTTTAGCTTCTTAAGACATCCTCTATTATCTGCAGCGCATTACAATTGAGCAGATCAGAAATGATGAGTGGTTCAAGAAGAATCATGTTCCAGTGAGACTCCTTGAATATGAAGATGTGAACTTGGATGATGTGAATGCTGCTTTTGATGATGATGATGGGGTCAGTGAAACTTTTGATTAGTCAATTCTGTGTTTTGTGTAACCTACTATGTTTAGATTCCACTAGTACTCCCAAGATTTCCATTACCCACTTTGACCTATAATATTAGCTTATAGATCAAGAGCAGCCATCTTCTTCAATGGTTCTTCTCTGAAGTTCTTGGCAAATGTGTCCCATTGGTTTATTAATGAATGTGGATTTTCTTCAGCAGCAGAAACCAAATGAGGAAAGAGGGAATGAAGACTTAGGTCCATTGAGTTTGAATGCATTTGACCTGATAATTTTATCTCAGGGGTTAAATCTCTCTACACTCTTTGATCGAGGCCAGGTACAACTTGCTAGAGCCACTAAAATCTCTTGTATTATCAGCAAAATCCACGAATATCCTGAATAATAATAAAAAAAAACTTGACAGGCTTTTTGGTTGTTCATTATTATCATTACATGAGGTCTTTCCCATTGTTATTGTTTGAAATGAAGCCTTCTCCTGCCAGAAGTATGGTGTTGTAATAGTTCCTCTGCCTAACAGGATTCCGTGAAATATCAGACCCGGTTTGTCTCCCAGAAGCCTGCAAATGTGGTTTTATCAAGCATGGAAGTTGTAGCACAATCCATGGGTTTTAAGACTCATATCCGTAAATACAAGGTAAAGTTACTTTGACAGTATTTCAAGGGTTGATTCTATCTGTATAATCTATTTCTAAGGACTAATCGTGCAAAATGAGTATCTTCTTAACTTTAATCTTCTGTGGTTGTTTAGATGAGGGTGGAAGGACTTTCTGCAAGCAAGACTTCTCACTTCTCTGTCATTCTTGAGGTAAGACTTGTAGCTGAATTTTTTTGACACCGATTTCTTTTGTCAAAGATCTATCAATCTGTAAATTAAGACTGTTTTCTTCTCTTTGCTTCCAGATTTTCGAGGTTGCACCAACATTTTTCATGGTAGATATCCAAAGGGCTTCTGGGGATGTTGCTGAGTACCTCAAGGTAGACTATCACATCTGTGCTATCCTCACTTATTCTTGTTTTCCTCTGTTAAATCGCTCTTTCAGTTCTCACTTTTATGAGATCAAAAAATATACATGCTTGCAGTTTTACAATACCTTTTGTAGCAATCTTGAGGACATCATCTGGAAACCTCCCACCGAATCAACGAAGACGAGGATCATGAAATCTAAGAGTAAGAAGCGTTAATCTAGATCTGTTGACTTCTTTGGCATAGATTACATGCATCTTTATTTGAGAGTTACTGTGAAATACTTAGATTAGCCGAGGTTGTTTCACCTCAGGAGGATGTTTGTGATAGGGATCTTATCGGCTGTAACAAAATTATGGAGATATGTTGACATACTTATGTGCAAAAAGTTATGTCATGCAAACGAATATTAATTGGTTTTGTAAAATACTTGGTCTGGTATTGGGGAAGAACACTTGCCTTCTTGTTCTCGTATGCAGAAACTTGATGCTCCTCCTCTGTTTCTGAAAACATCTACCACCATTAAGGAAAATCATATCTCGATAGATTTTGCAGGATGGAATAGAACCTTTCTGAGTATTGCATTCATTTCTTTTGAGAGAATGGAAATGGAGGATAGGAAAGTTCTCGAATTTTCCTTTTGAGAAACAATTGAGGCGGTTCTATTCGAACTGGTGAACTGAAACCTTCGTACTGGAGACGCATTGAGAAATAGGAGCAAGCTGAACAACAGATGAAAAGGTGATCAGATATCACCATAAAACACACAAATATATCCAGATACAACGTGGAAGGTCGAGTAGTTGGTGACAGGTCAGAAAGAGGGTAAGAGGAAAGATGAGCAACTGGGCACAAGGAGTTCGCCTATGAAAATCCGTAGTCCAAAACATTTTTGAGTCGAAAGTGGGGAGCGTTGTAAATGATGCGTTGCAGGCACTCATCAACGCCATGAAGAAGATCAGGAGAGTTGGGGTTAAGACCGGCGCTCAGGGAGAGATGCTAAGAGATTGTGCGAATCATCGACTGGAACTTTGTGGTGATGTTTCCAGCCGTTGCAATCACTCTAGGGACAAAGATTTGGCTTCTCGTGTGAAGTACACTTCCCAAGGTTGCTCTGTGGCTAAGGTAACTCTGCAGTCACAGAGCAACAGCTGATAATGAGCAAGCGGTACGCGTGTCGTTGGATAATAAAGCCTACAATTCTCTGCAGCAAGAGGGGTCAAGTCATGTAGACGCTATTTTTTTCTCTCGTAGACTGTATTTCAACATATGAGAACACTTGTCAGGCTCTTCTTGTGGGGAACGCCACAATTTTGAGAAGCAGTAAGTCCCAAAGACATCGGAATTGACGTGGAAAGAATAACTTATAACGATCTTGTCCAACTTTTAGGATACAACAAACATGGGTGTGGACCAAAACAATGCCTTCACCCTCAAACCAATGACACTTAACAGTTCAATACTGTTAATTAACACTCGACGTGATGAGGAAAACGGAGATCAAAACTTAGAAATCTTCATATAAAGGCAGTTGACTGAGGTAGAGCTCTCGAGCAGCCTCTCCTCTGTTCTTGGGTGATGCCTTAGAAACACCAAAAACTTTTATGTACGGGATTTCCCATAGAGATTGGCATAAACAGTCTTGGTCCTGTAGACAAGGATCGTGCTCAAGATGAATGCGATGACGCAGAGCCCTGACATGATCATGGAGGTCAAGAAGAAGCATATGGAGCCGCTACACTTCGGCTGTTCATCCAGCATAAGCCAGCTTGAGAAAGCAGCCCATGAGTTCTGCCCTGGGTAGTGATGATGGGTCCTGGATTGCTTCTCAGCCTCATAGTCATATATGCTGCTGGCTATCACTCCGGAGAAGACTAAGGAACCGGCTGGGTTTGCCAAGGTGAGGAAGTTGTATAAAGCCCCAAACTTTTTCAGGCCGAATAGCTCAGAGGCAGCTGCAGGAACAATAGACCAGTGGGCCCCATACCCTAGTCCAATCAGGAGAGTGCCTATGTGCATGGCCCCTGGCCATCCCTTGGCAAAGAAAATGTGGCCAACTGCCATTATGAGCTGTGCCACAGCCATTGCCACTGGCCTTGGGAAAGCATGATCCCTATCCAAAAACCGCACCAGCTGTGAGATGAAAAGAAATAAAACTAGATTCTATCTCCTAATGATTTAATTATTCAGAGTGATTTATATAAAAATAGGAAATGCAATCAATACAGCAAAATCAACTTCCTACCTCACGATGATCTCAGAGAAGTAACCTCCTCCAACACGTCCCAGGAAGTTCCAGATGCTGATCATGGATACGAATATGTGTGTATTATCATACCCGAGAGACTGGCTCATCTGCCCCAAGTTATCAATCACTGTCAGGCCCGAGCCCGAGCCCAGAAGGAGCGAAAAGAAGATCAGCCAAAAGTCTGCCTTAATCAGGGCTTGCATAAGGGTGAAGTCCTCTCCTCGATGCGGGCCCCTCCTCCTCTTGACCCTCACAGCACCATCAGCAGCCGCTTGGAACAGCTTGGCTTGCAATTGAGTGATCCTCTTCTGTCGCTCCGATGCAGGAAGCAAGTCGACATCCTTGGGCTTCTCATCCTCCACCTCGCTGAATATGACCTCTTGAGTCTCCTGCTGGGACCTTCCTGGTTCATGTTTCTGTGGCTCGGGCAGAAGGGCCTCCTCGAGTGGCACCCGCGGGTCTGAGAAGAAGTTTTGCGACAAAGGAATGATGATTGGGACAACGAGGAGGACAAGCAGGACAGCTGTGAAGACTGTGACAATTCTGTGGCTTAGATCAACTAAGTCCTCAACCAGCATGACCCCCATCAGGTAGGCTGCTAGCAGGAGGCACACACTATATATGAATGTGAAACTGAGGCCATCTGATGCCCGGACCTGTCGGTGACCACCCACAGGCCTCACAATGAACATCAGGGAAATTGTCACCATTGCAGGTCCCACTGCAACCATAAAAATAAGGTTCGCGTGGTCAGGGGAGTGGATCACGGCATATATCTGTGTCAAGATGGCCCCACCAAGCCCTGCAAAGCCCTTGAGGATTCCCACCACCGGGCCCCGGCTTTTTGGGAAGTTTTGCACACAGGAGACAAGAGCTGCAGTGTTGAAGTAGGTTTCTCCATTTGTACCAATAAATATGAGGATGCACATCTACATCAATTAATCAAAAGCAAAGAAGGAACTTGTTTAGTGCTTAGGAGGTTTGCTCAGCTTCTTTATGCATGAGCATGTAGGGCAACAAAAAAGCAGTAAAATTAGCTGCAATACCATGTTCTCCGATATAATTCAACAATCACAAGAGAGTTCAAATAGTTGTACCAATGCCAACAGGACTTTAGCTGATAGAAGAGATACACACAAACCAATGTAGGAAATTATTTAGAAACTACAAATGTTATGTTCTTGCTTGATTGGAGCAAAACCAAGGTAAGAAAAAATCTCAAGAAGAAGAAACCTCTTGGGTACAAATCTCAACCAAGGTAAGAATCTGCTAAAGATTTCCAGACTTAAAGTCATTCCCCCATGATTCTCTTGGCTAGATGTGGATGGAAGATAATCAAGTAATATGCAATTCAATACAGCAGAGAAGATACTCAATTCATTGGTTCATGTCTATAGAGTAGCATATGAAAGGAACTTCCTTTGACCTCAAAACTTGTGTTCTTATGACATAATTTTATACAGTTGATAAAGCTATAATAGAAAACCATTAATCTAACAGACAAATGTGAAAGCACCACATCGTAATTCGGATTCCACCAAGGCAATCCAGGTGATGACCAGAGACAGTGAGCCATCTCAAGATTCTTGTGTAACTCAATTTCAGACAGGATACCCAGAACTCCATCCCCTAGATTTCCCATAAATGCTATGAATCCACTTCCAGATGCAAAATCAAGTCCGGTTCTCAAAGCCATATTTATCATTGAGATGTGTATTAACTAGTATAGGATTAGAGCCAACATGCTTTCAGCCTCATCTAACCCAATTCTACATGAGAACACTCGACAATCGACCCGTGCTAAGTCATTGAATATCTCAAATTATAATTGATACTCATAGCTCATGAAAGCAAAACTAGGACAGCATGAGTTACATAAAGACGTTCTCAGGCAACTAAAGATTTTCTATACACTAATCTCACTCCAACACTGCTTAATTCAACTCCTTGTTCGATATCATGCTCAGGCTCGTCCGTGGGTGATGTAATGGAATCGGGGTAAGCATGATTCTATAATCTCCATATTGTCCGCCTGACTCGAACTCTTGCAACCCATTGACAGGGAATAAAACATGAAATATCTCAATCGAACATATCAGACCAGCGACAAGGAAAAGATTCTTTCGAAACCAAATTCTCATCAACGGAAAGAAAAAAAAAAAGACGCAAGAAAAGGTTCCCTCTTCAATTAACTTTCATTGAGATCTCCCCAGTATTCCGCAAACTCTTCTACAATCCCGATCCAATAGAAATAGTTTAACGTTGTGTTAGAGAGAGGGAGACAGGAAGAGAGCCGTCACTCACAGCCCAGAGAGGCAACACAGGGGAGCGGCCGGTGACAACAAGCCACACCCAGCCGTAGCCCACGAAGTTCTGGAGGGCGCCGACCAGAAGGGCCCCCCAGAGGGGGAGAACCTCGCAGAGGCTCCCGGCCAAGAACCCGACGCTGTCACCGAGGTCCTTGGCGACGCCGAGCCTCGCAATCTGCCGCTGATTGTAGTTCAGCGAGCTCTTTATCACAGGCGATATGCTCCCAAACAGGTACCCGATACCGGCGCATGACTGGATCCACATTGCCGCCACAAACACCAGCCACCTGTTGCTGATGAACCCCCGAAGATTATCCCCCAGCTCCCCCATCATTACCCCCAACGAAATTCCAAGATTTTGGAGCAATATTCTTTCAGTTTGCTCCAAGAAAACGGATACTGGGCTCTTGTCCAATGATCCCACGAAAAGGATGCGTTTGGCAGCCTGCCCGACTGGAAAAAGAAAGAAAGAAAGGATCTTGTCTATCAATCAGAAGATGCCCTCTTCCACTTTTCTAATGAAGGGAAGCTTTCGAGTCTTATGCAAACGTATTTGCGTATGTATTAGGGAGGAACATGGGGGAGAGGAGGAGAGATGACCGACTCAGGTCGATAACGACGAGGAGGAGGAGGAGGAGGAGGAGAATCGTCTCTGCTTAGCTCATGAATGACCGAAGATCGATTTTCGTCCGTTGTCTCTCCCTTTGCCTGTCCGATCAGATTTATCACTAATACGTAAATAAGGAGAATATCCCCTCCAATCTGAATTAGGCTGAGATTTTCACATAATAATAAAATTTTAAAAACTAAGACAAATATATATTAATAAAATATAACAAAATATTTCGAAAGACATCTCGAGAGAGACCCCGACCTATTTTTCTGTTACACGTTTTTTTCCCAACCCCTCAACCCTTAATAATTGACATCGTAACCTTCAACTTCTCATTTCACATGTGAGACGGTCCGAGCTCTGTGTGCATTCACGTTGACAGACCGTTACGCGCATGCAGTGTAACGTCTTGAAACTCGCAAGGTTCATCTCATGGATGGGGGTAAGTCGACCTTAGAATACAAAAGAAATTCGTGCATATTTCATAAATGACAAGTATGTACGGTTATAAAATAAATTAGATTATATATATAAATCCAATGAATTTGATGATACTTTATAATGCAATATTTAGGTCGATGAAAGATCGAGTAGCTCTATCTGAGCCGCACGAATCAGTTGGTTCAATGACGGACCCAGGAGATTTATCCAATACGATGGAAAAGAAAAATCATATGAAATTTAAACCCAGAAGGTGGGAGGGACTGACTCANGAAACTCGCAAGGTTCATCTCATGGATGGGGGCAAGTCGACTTTAGAATACAGAAGAAATTCGTGCATATTTCATAAATGAGAAGTAAGTAAAGGTATATAATAAATTAAATTATATATAAATTTAATGAATTTGATAATATTTTATGATTCAATAATATCCAGGTCGATGAAAGATCAAGTAGCTCTATCTGAGCCGCACGAATCACTTGTTTCAATGGCGGATCCAAAAGATTTATCCAATATGATGGAAAAGAAAAATCAGATGAAATTTAAACCCGGAAGGTGGGAGGGACTGACTTACAGGGTAATTCTTGAAACTCAATCAAAGTTCAGGGGCTCCATTGTCATATTAAGGGTTTAGTGGCCACAGATGGATCAATTTTGTTCACTGATTGATCAAACTTCACTGTCATCATGTGATTCACGTGGCGAAGAAAAAAAAAATCGCCCACGTTGAAAATAGATTCCGTCTGGGACAATCTGGCCGGCTTCCTCTGCCTTATTTTGAACGTGAGACCGATTTTGTTTGATTTCTCCCATTAACCTTAAAATTTTCAAATTTGGGTGTATAAAGAATACATACACGAGTAGACAGCTTCATCTCTTCGGTGGGTTTGACACGGCTCGAACTTATGTCAGGAGCACCGGCTGCCCCAGATCCACCCAGACCAAGCTCAACGTCAGCGGTGATGCCGCTATCCTGCCCTCTCGGATTAAGCAAAAGCTCAATCTCCTTTTTTAACTACTGTGCCAAATTGGAAATTTCACCGTAAATTTCGGAGATTTTCTTTCAGTACGGACATAAACCAATGTCCATTACTCCTTCAAATTCGAATCCGATTAATCTAACGAGAAATGAATTACTCAAATTAGAAAGAAAACCTTACTCACCTGAGTTGAAATAATTATTATTTCAACAAGTCGTGTTGGTGGTTACACAGATGATGCTTACATATTGATTTCCGCACATGCTGAACGGGGCGGTTTATACCTTCTTACTTATACATATATATATATATATATGTTGCCCGTACCGTGGAAGATTGTCGCCTTCATTTGAGCTGAATTTCCACCGATAATTTTTTTCCAACAGATTAATAAATAATTCAGAAAAGAAAAAAAAGATATTACATTTTTTTAAAATTAATATTTCGGGGGTGATTATTTTGTTATTTTAACAAATTTTAATACATATATATAGGGTAAATTACACCGGTGGTACAAAACGTTTTGACAATGTAACACTTTGATACAAAATGTTTAAAATGTAACTC
>CXYZ01003051.1:1233160-1339679 GCA_900006705.1 Sonneratia caseolaris
GGTTCAATTGCATTTGACCTCATTTAAATAATAATTGGGTTTTTTGTGAGAACCGGACCGGGTGAGTGGCCGATTCCCCGTCGAACCGGTCGAACTGGCCGACCCGGTCCGGTTTTAAAAACTATGATTTGAATATAATTTATAATAAAAATAATTAATATAACTTTTATCATAAAAAAAAATAAATATACGTTTAGTAAAATAAAATAAATATATTATAATATTTTTTTAATTTTAAGTCGATCGGTTTTTTCACTAGTTCAAGTGGGTTCACCAGTCGAACCAGAAACCGACTGGTTCAACCTGAGTTGACCTCATTGAGAGTGCAATTGGATTTTTTTTTTTTATAAAAATTGGATTGAGTGAGTAGTCGGTTCCAAATTGAATATGTTGGGCCAGCAAGCCGATCCCGACTGAACCGAACGAACCGGCTGGCCCGATTTAATTTTTAAAGTTATAGGTCTAATGCCCGCTACGGAGGGTTTTGTTACCCTTGCTTTCTAACTATATGAGTATTATGCATATTCAATAATATGAGAGTTCTTCCCCATGCCAATTCATCACCAAATGCCTTCCCACAAAAATAACCCTTTTATGCTCGTTTGCTCTTTCATTTCAGAATTGATGTCGCACCACGCATTGGGAATCTGCAGCCCCCTTCTCCCTTACATTTCCTATAAGTTCTGTCCTTGTTAAATAAATTATGAATTTAGAGGGACTTACCATAACTGTCTTTTGTATTTTACATTTTTCATATAATTAATTTGACATCCATGATAAATTATACGACGTATAGCTTTCACCTTCCTCAATGCCACCCATCCTTATCCGAGTGAAAGCACGGCGGCTCTGTATCCCTGGCCCTGTTCGACGGGCACCCAATGGCTACCCTAGCTCTCATCTTAACTATTTCCATTTGTGGGATTGGATATGTGGAAAGACAGTAACCGGTTGTTGTTGTCGTCNTCATTTATGGGATTGAATACGTGGAAAGACAGTAACCGGTTGTTGTTGTCGTCGTCAAATTTTGGTACTCTAAATAAACTCTTTTGACTTTAAATCCGGTGAGCATCAAGATTGTCGAATTTCAATTCTCCACGGAGTATGCACCTGGAAGAACAAATGCATACACAAGTCATAGAATTGCCTGATATCTACTCATTTCTTTCCAAATTCTTTTGCTCTTACATAAACCCTTTGACGCAGTGTCAGGGAACTGTGCTGCGGAGGAGAGTAACCAAGCTCCATAGCTGGGGGCTGCTAATAGGAGCAAACTGGGCCTAGTACCCTCTCTGCAAGCACCCAACCCACTGGGCCCATCCACTGAGGTTAAATAAAATGAAGCGAGTAACGTACAGCTCCGGCGGCTCACCGCATTTTTCTCATAACATAAGATCCCGAGTGTGGGCACCATATTATCAAGGGAATTGAATTGAGTGGTAAGCAGTTCTTAAAAACTTCACCCACTATTGTCAGACATGCGATCTGGAACGATCAACAGATTAATCAAGTATGATTGACCGAAAGATGTTATTTTACCGCTATAAAACTACAAGCGCTAACGTGGCTTTCGAATCGCTTTCTTGCTCGCTCTGGTGGTGGGACCTGCTCGGATGCCGTGACGGATAATAAATAAATAAATAAAACATGATTGCAAGGGCTTTGGTTTGTTCTGGATGGAGAGCTGACCCGGATTTTAAGTCCTAAGAAGAAATTGACGACACGACCATAACGGTCGAACGGATTGTCCGTATGGGTACGCACAGGTGGGAAATATGTGTACGGTACACCCTGTAGACAGGAAATTTGACACGATATCACTGACTTTGGCAAGTATACCGTGTGTGTGTGTGTGGTTTAATTGGTCGCAGAATTTATTTATTTATTTATTTGGTAAGCACGGGTGTAACAGAGTCGCGGGAAACTGGTTTTGAGTGCAGGTATCGTACGTACACCCTTACGTCGTGCTTGCGCGGTCGCGGCTTGTGCTACTGTCATGGAATTTTTCATTAAATGTCCTGAGACAAGATCAGACCAAACATGACCTAAAAATGCCGGGGACATAAACGTCGAGAGACTGCCGTGTCTGTATCGTAGGACGAATCTGTTTTAGAAAATTTGTTCAGAAAGTGACAAATCTCGTCAAGCTCTGTGGTCTCCCTCGCGGCTTCTTCAATCAAAGCTGTCAGAATCGGGGAAAGGGGGCACTCAGAAGTCCTTCCCTCTTCCCCATTTTTTCCTTTGGTTTTTTGCTCTCGTCCATGGATCTACACGAGGGCTCTACCGGGCAGCCGCAGCGGGAAGCAGCAAACTTCTTGACCCAACACCGACCCAACAACAGCATGACCGCACTTGACCCCATCAACGGCAACAACAAGCCGTCGGAGATCAGAGAGTTTCAGATTCTGATTGCGGACAAGGACGAGGCTAAGAAGCAGCTGGCACCCAAGAGGAGCTCGAACAAGGATCGGCACTTGAAGGTCGAGGGCCGGGGGCGGAGGATAAGGATGCCGGCTATATGCGCGGCCAGGATTTTCCAGCTGACCCGGGAGTTGGGCCACAAGTCGGACGGCGAGACGATCCAGTGGCTGCTCCAACAGGCGGAGCCGGCCATAGTTGCAGCCACGGGGACAGGCATAATCCCCGCCTCCGCTCTCGCAGCCGCGGGCCCCAGAGTGTCATCACCTCAGCAGCCCGGGGCTGCGATCTCCGCACCGTGTGGCTCCGCTGGACCCCGGCCGGGGCCCTCCTTGCAGCACAACCAGATGGGGCCCCCCGGTTTCTGGCCTCACACTCCCTCTATTCCATCGATCGTGGGAGGCGATGGGTTCCACCCCGCCGGCACTGCTGGGAACATTAACTCGAGCAGCATGGGACTCATGAGATTCACTTCAATCCTCAGCAATCCGCCACAGGTGGCGATTCCGGCGCTGGAGCTGGGGCTGTCCCACCAGGAGGAGGTGGACCACCATCACTGCCAAAGCGGCGGCAGCGGGCTGCACTTCAATCCAGAGACGCTGCGACAGATATACCAGCAGATCGGGCGGTCTAGGATTCATGACCAGCCCCAGCAGCCTCCTTCTGAGGATGATTCCCAGGGCTCTGCAAGAAATTGAGCTGGTTCAAGAAGATTTTTGGGGCAAGGACTAGAGGAAAAGTTGAATTTTCGCTGCATATCTTGCAGGTGAAGTTGTTGCACAGACATAGATTTCTCCTATTAGGAGCTCTCGCTGTTAAATTTGATTTCTGTGTGTGTGTGTGATTAGTGTAAACCTTCTTCAGTCGTCGTGATTTCGGTTGGCAGCTGTATATTGGCTTGTATTTGATTCATACATTAGAGAGTTTCACAGTGAAATCCCGAAAACTGGCAGCACCACTTTTTGAGTGTCTATTCTTGCACTCGATTTTCATATACTCAATCGTGCAAGTATGTAGTTGGAGATTCTTTGCAGTTTCACTTGCTAGGTGACATTTCAGTCCTGAAGATAGCCCCAAGTATTCAAAGACTTGATTCACAGCACATTTCAAAACTGATCTTGAGACAACCATTGATGAGCCTGCTCTTGAGGCCAGCGCTAGCAATAGCAACACCAGAGAAGAGCATCCCTCTGACAGCTCCACCTTGTTCATGTACACTGATGCTGCTTGGGATCCAGCGGGGAGCTGTATTGCAGGGGTGGCCGTCAAGGTAGAGAGACCCATCTTGGCTTGGCATCAGAGAGTTAACTCATCACCAGCTCAAGCGGAAACCAGAGCCAGATTATCTGCTACTCAGATTGACAGTAAAAAGGGCCGTAAGGAACTCCATTAACATTCTCTCCGATGCTAAGCTCTGTCTCAGCTATTTCCAACACTGTACCTTTCCCTTGGGACTGTAAACTTTTGATATTACATATTCAGTCACTTGCTGTTCATATTGATTCCTGGTGCTGTAATTGGATATCTAGACAGAACAATGTCTTAGCTCATAGTCTCTGCTCTCTGGGTAGGAGTATGAACTCTACTCTACTGGCCTGTATCTTTTGGAGGGTGAGCATTGTTTTCCCTCAAACTTCTCTAATGAAAGTACCATTTATCGATTAAAAAAAATGGTATTCAAAGACCTGACGTGTTTTGATCGGCATGTCACCAGAGAAAGCCGAAGCCAAGGGGGCTCAGAGGCTTTCCCACCCACGTAGGGAAAGGAAACTTTTCGAGCAGTCTCTTTCTCGCTAGGAGTGTCTAGGAATGAACAAACTACTCTGGTCCAGGAAGTGTCTGATTTCATAGAATTGAGACTGGTCAGATGACTTATGTTCAAGTCGTAGAACAGTGAAAACTGAATCAGAGGGCGTCTCATGAATTCTACAGCAAAACATGAGAAAATTGTAGCTTCTGAGTTGATCAACCAAGTACATGTAACCAACACTAGTTTGAAAATACTCTCTCAAGTGAAGAAAGCAAAACCCCTGCAAACTAATCTTAACAAGCACATTAAGTGAATGACTGAGATCACAGATACTATGGGAAAGCATGGCAAGTAACAGGTTTCTAACTCATCCTCTGAGCAGCCTCCTTCGCAAGAAGCTTCTCCTTTGCCTTGGTCCTGGCCTGAGATTTTGAACCCATGATTCCACCTCCCCACTTCTTCCTGTACTCGTCGTACTTGTCATTAAAGTTTGCCTGCAAATAGAGAGAATAAAACTGGTTAACAACCAAGGCACTTGAGAAGGAGCCGGAGCAGAGATTTAATATAGCATAGTTGCTTACTTTGATTGCCTCCAAGATTTTGCTGAATTCCAATTTATCCTCATTCTTCACAGTAGTCAAGCACAAAACTGAGGCAGTTTTCTTGTGGACAATCTGCCAGAATATTGAACAGACATGAATTGAACACCTGAAAATTCAATATTGATGGGTAGATTAAGATAGGATATTTGCAATTCTAGCAATTACCGTGCCCAAGCGAGCCTTGCCCTTTACAATGCAGTATGGCACCTCCATCTTCCTGCATAGTGCAGGAAGCCAAACAACGAGCTCTATTGGGTCAACATCATGGGCAATGACAACCAACTGTGCCTTATTCTGAAAAGGAACCAAAATTTGATTAGGGGACAACGACAATTGAGAAGTGGAAGAACAAAGATCAGAGAAGTTCCAGGAGAATTAAATGGAAGACCTGCTCAATAAGATAGGTGACATGGTTAAGACCATATTTCACGACAATTGGCTTTGATTTTGACTCATAGGGCTTTCCTTCAGCCTTGGACTTAGCCTCAGCTAGGAGCCGCTCCTTCTTTGTAGCTTTGTCCTCGGGTCTGTACTTGAGAAGCATTCTGAATAGGCTTGTTGCTGCATGATATGGGAGAATACGCTTGAATATACAGCCACAATAAACAACAATGCTAATTCCATTCCATTGAAAATAATCAATTGTTGCAAATAAACTAAAACATTCAACAGAGTTGAATATCTTCCTTCAGAGTACATACATGGCAGTTTCAATAAGGCACTGCAACATCTAACTCAAAGACAGAGATCCACAGCTTATTGCACTCCGTACCAAGGTTTTTATCTAGTGTCTTTGTGAACTGGTTAAGCGCTGGTGGGACCTTCAACCTCTGTTTGATAATCCTCCTCTTCCTCTGGATCTGAACAGTTTTAGGGAACTTGACAAAACGGGTCAAGTCTCTTTTTGGAGGCAGTGCACCTCCAATCCCAAACTGCTTCGGTCTCTTTTCAAACAAGGGATTTGTCATCTTCTCCTGTAATAAACCACACATTAACCACACAAGCAGACTAAAAATAGAAACAAAGCCCAGTAATGATCCGACTTCTAGTATTGTGCAACAAATTTCTTTCTTGTTGGCTGAATTTAAATTCTCATTTCAATTGGATAATTTGTTTACCAAAATCCCACGATATATAGATAACCACAACTATGGCGTAGTAACAGCGAGCATACTTCCACAGCATAATAAGCAGTCAAATAAATATCAAGACTTGGATACTGCAAAGCAAATTCTCTCAGCAAGTTTAGCTTTTAACTCAATCAACAGTTGTTAAGAAACAACATTATGCATAACAACAATCGTCAATTCCTCACGCGTCCATTGTACAAGTCAGCAAACTGACAGTCAATAGCTTGTCCGAGCGAGGAAACATTTCCCGGGAAAGTATTTGTCAGCTCGTACCTGCTTCTTCTTAGCAGCTACTGTAGCCTTAACGCCTCTCTTAGGAGCCTTAAAGAGACAAACACCGGAAAGAAGAATTAGTTTGTCAATTTACAAACAGGGTAGGAAAAAAAACACAAGAAATTACATCTCCTTTGGACTCTAAAAGAATCGGAATTAGCTAAATGCATGGAAAAAATCGAAGTAAATCATCAGCAGTCTGAGCTGCGTTGATGCTCGATCTATAGAAAAAGCTCCATGAACGAATTGCAAGGGGGGTTACCATGAGAGCTGAGCTGATGCGCCGCCGGTTGCTCCTCCTGCTCTGGTCCGGCTGGGTGAAGCAATCAACGGAAACCCTAACGAAGTAGGGCTTTGCTTATATCGTACAACACTACCTATTATTGATGGTTCCATGCTTGGAAGAGGCCTTATCCGGGCCTGGGATCACAAAATCTTGGCCCAATTATACTGGGCCTGCGTAGAACCTTAATCTGGGCCCTCTGGATGGCAAGGTGGGTTCCACGCAACCTGTAAACACCAAACGACGCCGCCTATCTGAGACCGGAGAGCGGAGTTTGCACAAGATGCACTCACCGTACAGTGTCCGCTCGGAGGGAGAAAGCGACGGCGGAGACAGCTCGTCGGAGCCCCGTTTCCGGCTGCTGTCGTCTGTGACAACGGCACCGGGGCAAATCTTCTCTTCCCCCTGCTTCCATGCTTTTGCTCCGTTCCCGAGCTCGTTACTTGCAGATTGCGCTGTTTCCACTTATTGCTCTGATGATCACAGATTTCATCTTCTTTCCTCAATATATGCATGAGACAGAGGGTTGAAGACTCCTAGTTAGTCTCCTTAACCTGCTTTATCTTTTTTTTTTGGGCATATTTGAAAAGGTAAATAAGTTGCATTGAAAATACTAATACAAGGAACTTTCACAGACCCTGCATCCCATGCGGTGATATATTTAATTCTCTGTTGATTACATAGTGGCGAAGATTTGGACTAATTCGTATGCCTTTTTTCCAGAGTCTAGAGAGAGAGAGAGATACAGGATCGTTACCTTGATGTTATATTGAAGGGTAACAAAGATGGGCTGAAGGTGAAATTTTGCTGTGCTGTAACGTTGGAAAACATATAATTTGTTTTAGTTTCATTCATTGCCCGCCCAATTATAGAAGAATTCCTTATCAGAAGTGAAGCAGCTCACTATTCTGTAGAAATATTTCGTTTATTGTTTGCAAGGTCACTCGCAAGGATTATTCTATGTTTCCCTTATGAGCCTCAAGTAAGACTGTAAGATCCCAGCCATTATGAAAAACATTGGCTTAAACAATTACCGGAACAAGTCGTGGGACTCCCCTTGTGGTCATTATGATACCAAGAAGATCTGGAAACCTTGTGCTTATTATAACAAAGTGCAAGAGAGAGTTCAAGTGCTGCCTTGTACATTTATCATTCATCAAATCTTCCATGTGTCCATTTTGGACTGCAGCAACTTCTTGGCAATATAATATCATTCAGATTCAGTTAAGATGCATATTGTTGAGAAGGGACATTAATATTAGGAGAACCGTATATTTACTCCATGGGTTTTTTAACCTATATTTTTCCTAGAAAGTGAAATGTGCTTCATACAGTATTATGTTATGGTGATGCTAGAAACTTCGGTTACGTATTGAGGATCTGCCAATAAGGAAGCATGTGGCCTACCTTGGAGGAGCTGTGCTGGCTGGTATTATGAAGGTACTGTCTCCCCCTGTCACCCTTTTTGTGGTAAGTAAACAAGAACAGAACAGAATCATGAGTCGATGATTGATCGTGTTTGCTATATGTGTCTTCTTACTAAGGTTATTGGGGCTCAGTCTTTACCTTAAAATTCTTGCTAAGACCATATTGAACCTATGCAGGATGCTCCCAAGATTCTGGATTAAGCAGGTAAGATTGTCTGGAAGAAGGAATCGCATGCCTAAGCAAGTGTTGACAAGCTTGAATAATTACATCAGAAGTTTTGTGCAGAATATTGCTTCGTATGCATGGTTGCCACAGCCTATTCAGGGGGGCTGATCTACCTGAGGATGCTTCCACCTGCTTCCATTCACATGGTACTCAGAAATAAGGAGTTTTCTCTGCGTTTATTTGAATAAGAACAAAAGCTTCTAACTATAAGCTTCACAATAGGCTCTGTTGAATCCAAGAATCAAAACTAGAAGGAGAAGGGGCTGAGCATGTTTTGCAGTTTGACAGTTTCACCTCATTTGCTGAAATGAAGCTTCAACTTCTAGTTCTGTCTTCCATTTGCTAGTCTTCCAGAAAGTGAATATTGTACAGACTTGTGTACACAGCTGAAAAATAACATATTCTTCTTCTATTCAGGAATGTTAAATTGATTCAGTTTTGTAGTTTCTGTTGCCTTCATCCTTTGCCTTTTACCGGATTCTTGCTTGTGTTTGACTTATGCAGTTGCTACAGACCGTTTCCTGAAGCTCAATGGCTTGTACTAATGCGTGACTGCAAAAAGCTTCCCTGCAGATGCGTTAGACGTGCTAACTTCTCAAAGATTGTTGTTGCCCCTGAGAGAGGCTTGCTTATACAAAATGCTGTGCTTGCGAAAGAAAAATTGATGCAATTTGCTTGATATCCTCTAGAAAACGGCCATATCTGGCAATAATACAGCTAGGAAAATTGAAATTGTTCTCAAGAAAATAGAATCTGAAAAGTACCATGAAGGCAACCTAAAATATTGCTAATGTCCGCACAGGCTCTTGTCCCTCTTTGAGGGACGGTAGTTGAGGGCATTGAGGCTGTAGATGCAGAGATTGGCTCTCTTTGACTTGATTGCAATCTCATCAGATGTGGTGCTGTAGCCTGGGATGTTGCACGAGGAGGAAGAACTCCACATGAGGCTCGCTCTGCAGGAGGAAACGATGGCCGAGTCCCGAGCACACTCAATCCCATCAATGGCAGGTATGTCAAGCTTGTAGACTCCGTATCTGTTGGTGCTTCTCTTCACAGAGAACATCACCTCCTCGGTAGTCTTCGGAGAGTCGGCTCTGAACTTGCATTCTATCTTCACCTCCACGTCTGCAGGTTTCATATATCAGAGACAACCCAAAAGACTTAAGCCAGTATCAAGATTTGACTAAGAATGCAGTGAGCATACGGTAACAACAAAACTCATCATGGAAGACTGAAACATCTCCAAGTTCATGGGATGTTTGTCGGGATCTAAAGGCTTCCGAAGACATGCTGAAGCTCCCAACTTTAGCAGTGCGAGATTCAATGAAGAAAGATATATGAACTAGAGGGTTGGAGTAGGTAAGAGGCATCGTATCACCTGGTAAGAAGTAGCTGTGCTTGGAGAAGGTGTTGTTGGAGCAGATGTCACAGTAGACAATGCCCATCACTGTAATGCGCGAGCTGATGCTGTTCTTTGCTTCAGCCACTAGAGGGAGATGCCATGGAAGCAGGAGGAAGCAGCTGGACACGTACAGCAGCTGCACCAGATGATGGTGGTGGTGGAGGTGGTGCTGATGATGGCTCATGTTGTCTTCTTGGTCCTTCCTTCAGGCTCCTCCCTTCAGGGTTTGAGTGAGGAGATCTGTATCAGAATGATGTCTGTGTGGAGGATAAGTGGGGAGAGACCTATCAGACTGTTTGAAAAACCTTGAATACCAATGTTTTGTTCCGGTCACAGAAATGTCTACAGATTTAGAAGAAGATAGGAGGATGAGGGGAATAATAGAACATGAGGAGTCCCATGGATAAGAGTTGAAGTACTCTTGTTCTGGAATCATCATGAGCGATAGCACTGTATCAATCTAACTTTTTAATGTTCTATCTTTGTTTTTTTATTCAATCTTTTGACAAAGAAAATAGCTCCCGTGAATTTGCTTTGGCTGATATGAAAGGGGCAAAAGATAGAGTGGAAACAAGGGTCCCTTCTGAAATAGTATATTTTGTTTGTTTCCGTAGAAACAAAAGATGGTCCACTAGTGGGTATGTCCACTTGTAAATGTCGTTGGGGGATGATCTAGGTCAACAAGAGCACCAATTGATCGGGAAGACTGGGATGCCCCGATGACCCGGACTATCCTGAGAGTCGCACTGACTCCTGCTCAGTGCCTTGGCTCATCTTCGTTCAGCTAACATGGAACGTGCTCGACANGGAGTCGTACTGACTCCTGCTCAGTGCCTTGGCTCTTCTTCGTTCAGCTAACATGGAACGTGCTCGACAAAGTTAAATCATAAGAACAAGGAGAATATCAACAGAGGAGACATGCCCGCAATCCCGATGTGTAGTAGACCAGCTCTGGAGCTTGCGCCGGTCGAAATTAAACTTCGGTACATCCTCGGGCCAAACTGATGGGTGTGTATTCAGGAGATCCTGCAAGTGATTCAACTTCACTTCCTTGCTGNACCAGTCGAAATTAAACTTCGGTACATCCTCGGGTCAAACTGATGGGTGTGTATTCAGGAGTTCCTGCAAGTGATTCAACTTCACTTCCTTGCTGGCTGTGAGGTGCATCTACTTGCCGGGTCGGTTGATTACGCACTAGCTAGACTTCTCAGCAATCGAACTGAAGCTGCAGAGCTGCTCTAGACATGCTCTAAAGCACCGCTCCAGCTAGAGGCTCTGAGGGTTAGGCAAACCAGTCACTTCTTAAACCAGGAGTTGCTCGAGACAGGGCCACTCAATGCATTCGTCTCCTAGCTCGAGACTAAGAGACATAAAATCGGATCTCGCGAGCCAGAAAGACGCGGGAAGTGGCTTGGTCAGGAGAATGTGCATTCATTGAAACTCGATCCAAAACTGAAGAATCGAGGTACCCGGAAATCCCAGCTAAAGAAAGATGATGGGTTTGCACATTGTATCTGTGGGAATATCATTCCCTCATGAACATCAGAGTGCGTCAATCAATCATAAGCTTGCGACAAGGAAAAGTTACAACAACAAAATGCAAACACGACAGTAATAGATTTCATCCAAAAGTCAAAATAACGAATCTCCATGAAACAAAAAAAGGCAAACAACGAATTAATGTTCACTAATCAAGGCATCAATCAGGTTCCCGATGGAACATTCGAGGATGAATGCCCTAGCAATAGCAGTTGTCTGACATTTACACTGGAACTTACTACATTAACGTGGGGGGGGATCTCCGAAGCAAATTCGTGTGTACGGTATACCATCTCGATGTATCGTTATCCAGCTTCGGTTCGAACCACTCTGTGTGAACGTTTATGGTTTCTTCTTCCCGTCGAATAGATCATCGATGTAAGTCTCCAGGTCTTCCGGCTGATATTTTATGTACTTCTCTGTCTGCCTCCCAGGGGTCAGCGACTGCGCGAACCGCCCCAGGAATGACCGGTATGCGGGGATCACCACGGCGGAGATGGAGACCCGGAGCTCCGACTGCAGCTGCTCGTCACAGACGACCCATGAGCTCTGCGTCTTGTGGATCTCATCGAACATGGCGTTGAAGTTCTTGAACCTCTCCTTCAGCTCGGGCTTCACCACCTTCCCGTTCACTGTCAGCCCGTGGTTGTCCCTCAAGCATCCTAGGACCTTGTTCCAAGTCTCCCTCTGGTATGTTTTATGGCACTGCCTGAGGTCAGAGGACTTCTTGCGGCGCCAGTTGTCGCCCATCAGCTCGTTGATCTGCGGGGACCCTTTCACCTTCTGCAGGATGTAGCGGCCGTTGTTCATCATGAAGATCGAGCCGAGTGAAGTGTCCTTGTAGAGCTTAGACTTCGTCTCCAAGTTGGAGTCCAGCAAGAACATAATCTTCCCGATTTGGATGGAGAACTGAGATTGATTCTCATTGGGGTCAGCGTATTGAGTGGAGCTGTCTCCCTGGAACTCTGACCGGTTGTTCGAGTCGGCCCGCTCGATCTTCAAATGATCCCGGAAGACCTGCTCGAGCGTCTCCTTGTACTCGCAGGTCAGCTCGAGGTAGTTCATGATGTAGCGAGTCAGAGGATGGATTGCACCGCCTGGGACAACATTCTTCCCCGTGTCGGACCTGATCGAGTTCTCCAGATCGCAGAATATGCTTACAGAGGATTCCCCAAGCCTTGATCGTGCGGTGAAGAGCTCCGACTTCACAAACTCGTGGCCCTTGTATTCCCCAAACAGCCCGTTGAGGATCGGATCCATGTCCCTCAAAGCCTCGTACATGTCCAGGAACTTGAACAACTTCTCCGGAGATCGCTTGGAGATGGCGACGGCCTCGGCGAAGTTGAGCATTTGGATCATAAAACCCTGAATGAGGTTGTGAAACAGGTAGGTCGAGGTGTCAGAGTTGCCCGTGAAGACACTCTCGATGAGCTTTAGTTCGCTCGGGAAGTACAATCCTGCGGATTGCTTGAAAGCGTCAACCCATTTGGCGATTTCCCTCTGCAGAGGCTCCCATGGCATCTTCTGCACGTCGTCGATGCTGATGCCCTCGAAGCCAGTCTTGCTCAACAGCTCATCAATCACATTCCTCCTCATCAGGATGTAGACCTGGCAACACTCGGTCTCATAGCTGCCCGATATCATCTCCTTGGCGATCTTATTCAAGTTCGACACCACATCCTGAGGATACCTCACAGAATTATTGGCATCCTCGGTCTGATCATCGTTGGCTTGGCCTTCTTGCTCCGAGGTCTTTTTCTCGCAGTCACTGTTGTCTGAGTTGATTGGCTTGCAGTCTTCCAGCAAGGACCTGAACTCATCCTCCAGCAAAGCCATGGCTTGTTGGTGAATGCTCCAGATCCGGTTGATGAACTCGCCACTGGCCTCCCCCCATTTTGACACATCGAGCGACGTTTTCAGTTTCGAGACACGGGCCACGGCTTGCAAGAAGGAGGAGTCCTCCTCGGGACACTGGCCCCATGTCGATTTCCCCTCATGAGAATTGGCGATGTAGTTCAAAGCCTTCGCCTGCAGGAGATCCAGGAACCTCTGGACGGACAGCTCATGGCCCTCCAAGGTGGCATTCTCCCCAGCATCGACGGCAAGGAATGAGAGGAAGCTGTCGATGTCTTCCAGAACCTTATCAAAGCTATGGAAGGCATCCTCCTCCTCCTCCTCCTCAGCAGCATCTTCCAAAGGATTTGCTTCGACGCTCTCTTCAGCTTCATTAGCCTCCTCCTTTTCTTGCTCACCCTTCTCCAACACTGTCGATGCTCCATCGTCTTCTGCCTTCGGCTTGGCTGCAGGGGAGTCTGAAGGAGGAGCTGCACCCAACGGGTCAGACTCGTCCTGATCCTCGCATTCCTTGCGAGCAAAGCTACTTGATTTCTCTGGGGGAGCTTTCTCCATTATCCCACCTGATTCTCTCAAGCTTCCAGAGGGAAGAGAGTACGACCGAATGCAATGAAAGGATGGAACAAAGGAATGTTTCCTCTGGAATTGTCTAGTCATTAGCTTCCAAGCATCTGGGGAGTGAGCTGTTTTTGAGGAATTGAAATGGTCGCCCTGGGCACAGAGAGAGAGAGAGAGAGAGAGAGTCTTGCGGCAACGTATGGACGTAAATTCTAGTGGAGGAAAGTTCCTCGTGCTCACCTTCGTTACCGTCAATGGAACAGCTCTTCTTCGCCATTTACGGGGATTACGCGTGCTTCACGCGACGTTTGAACGCCTCTCCTGCAATCCGAGGATCAACAAATCTACTCTATCCACGAATCGACCAGCAATTTCATATGTACGTTCTACGATCTCCATCATCTATAGTTCGGAACGCAAGTAGAGATGAATATATCTTATCGGGACCATGTGGGGGGCATCACGAGACCGATCGGTGGTACACAACACTTCCTGCTTTTGGCTAGCCATATCCGATGGTCATCAATGCCACACAGATGGATCAACATCAAGCCACTAACTTATCTTGCCAACAACTTCGTTCTTTCTGTTACTACGGATCATTTTCCATAACCAATTCCTTGACTAATCTCTACTCTCCATTTTCGATATAACCACATTTGACCCAAAAAAAGGCAAAAAAAGAAGAAAAAAACACCTTCTACTGATGCTTTCTCTCATTATCTTTCCGGTCAGACCCGATCTCAGGGGTCACAATTTTTCATCTTTATATATAAGCTTTTAATTTAATTTAACATTCATCGGTTCGCAGCAGCCTATAACCATGAAATATATAGTCGTGTCATAGCTGTGTAGAATGTCCAATGTGACACTATATGATGTGATTTTTTTTGGTCCCATAATTAGCAAGAAATGTGGGTCGGGTTCAACGCATGAATTTTTGTGGGAGAGGTCGGGACGGCTGCATGGGTTCTTGGGTTGGCATTGGTGCACTTAAAAAAGAAAAAAACCGAACCAGAAAATGGTCGAATCGTACAGAGCGGTTTTGTTGATGGTCTTGATTTTTCACTCACTAAGAGGATTGGCTATGATTGGTTCGGTTAACCATAATTAACCAAATCGAATCGATTTTCTAAATGGCCATGATTCATGTTGAATTTCAAACCGAACTAAACCAATTATCTTTAATTGATCATTTATACTGTATTTTATAAGATAGATGTAAACCGGTTGATTGAATGGCAAGAATCAACTGGTTCGCTGGAAATGGAATCATAAACCGAATCGAACCGAACCACCATCATCCAGCATTGAAATAAATGATGCAATACAAGTAATACTACTAAAAAAAAACAGGAAAACAAACTGTGCAGTTATTATCTTTCCTTTGATCAAGTCCTCACCTCATGAAACAGAGGCAGACAGAGAGACACAGAGGAAGTTGACAACGAACGGATTAAGGAATCTCTCGGTGCAGCCGTTGTTCCTGTGTTCGTGAATTGTTCTGTGTTCTGGATCGAGGAATTTCCACGAAAGCAAGAAGCTTTTCATCTCGCTGCTTTCCCTGCACGATCCATATTTCCTTGCATCCCCTGTTTCCGCAAGAAGCTGACCCGGGATCCCTGAGATGGCAATGTTTATCCCAGCGTTTGGCTCGAAGAGGAAAGAGCTCTGATTTGGAATTGGGATTCAGCGGGACATGGCTCGATGCCCATGTTTCGGATCCTGGAAGCGGGGGAGGAAGCTCGACAGGAATGAGAGCCAGAAATCGAAGCTCTCTGTGAATGTTCCCCCCAACGGTCTGTCCCTGACTCTGCCTTCATTAATAATAATATTATTATTATTTTCCCCTGAATGAGAACAACATTGCCCCATTTTGCGTTTGCGTGGCCTAAATTTGGTGCCCATCGATGAGAATCCGAACCTCACTGATGATTCGATTAGCTATGAATTGATATTACTTACCATAGAATTTCGGTTGAAGATATTGGTCTGCCCTGACAAAACTGGATTCTGAAGCTAATCTTACCGAGACATTAGGTGGATCTGAGGAACCTTTTATCTTATTTCTAGGAATGTTGTGATACTTGCAAACGAACTTCTCATTTGCTGCAAATGTGATGTCGGTTTTTGCTGGTATTTTTCCGGCACGGAACCTCTTTGAAAACCATCTGGTTTCAAAATTTACAGAATCAAAACACGAAGCATCGGTTCGGGAAAAGAGTCCTGTTGCTACTGACAAAGCCCACTCCTTCACGTACAGAGAACTCGCAACCGCCACGAGAGACTTCCGGGAAGAATTCTTCATCGGCCAAGGTGGGTTCGGTGCGGTTTACAGAGGGCACCTGAAGAAGAATGGCCAGGTAACAAACAATCTTCCAAGCCTGGAACCGACCTTTCCCCCCAGCTCGACCAGTATATCTTACTTCTTTTGTTCTCTCTCGGGATAAACCGGGTCTCTACAGGAGCAGGATGTAGCCGTCAAGAAGCTGAATAAAGCGGGTCACCAGGGGGACAAGGAGTTTCTGGTCGAGGTTCTGATGCTCTCTCATCTGCATCACCCGAACCTCGTCAATTTGATAGGTTACTGCGCTGAAGGCGAGCAGCGGCTCCTTGTCTATGACTACATGCCCTTGGGAAGCTTGGAAGACCACTTGCACGGTAATCGTATACATCTTGAACCTCGAAACATACTAAAACAAGGCGATTTTATGCTCCCACTGTGAGATTCTAGACTAGAAAAACCGGCGAGCTCCATCATGTGTCAAATGGATCTGATGCAGAATAGGCATGAAGGAAAAAAGCTTCTGCAGAGCATTGTTCTACTATTCTTTTATAAATTGTGCATGTGTTATGATCCTTGGCTGTGCACTTTGCAGAGCTTACTCCGGATATGGAGCCGCTTGATTGGAACGCGAGGATGACAATCGCTGCCGGAGCAGCGAAAGGGTTAAACTACTTGCACAATGAGGCGAGCCCATCTGTGATCTTCAGGGACTTGAAGTCATCCAATATACTGCTGGACGAAGGCTTCCAACCGAAACTTTCTGATTTCGGGCTGGCCAAGTTCGGCCCGGTCGGAGAGAAATCGCACGTCTCGACGAGGGTGATGGGCACCCACGGTTACTGTGCTCCCGAGTACGCCTTGAGCGGCAAACTGACGAAGAAGTCCGATATATACAGCTTTGGCGTAGTCTTGCTTGAGCTGATCTCAGGCCGCAGAGCTCTAGACTTCGATCAAGGCCATGCCAGATACCTCGTCGAATGGGTAAGTTTCGATTTATGAAGCTATATCTTCGACAGTTTGTGCAAACTATCTCTCCAGCTGATGAGCTTATCCTATGTTATGGTTTTGTTTCCCAGTCATTCTGAAAGATTTTGGGCTTTGCAATGTGATCTCTGCAGGCACGTCCGATGCTGAAAGACCGGAGAAGCTTCGTGCAGCTGGCAGACCCGAACCTCAAAGGCCAGTTTCCGGAGCCAGTGCTCAAGAACGCCGTCGAGATAGTGTCAATGTGCCTCCGGGAGGAGCCCAACTGCCGCCCCTCGATGAGCGATGTGTCAACGGCACTGGGCCACCTGATGTCCCAGAAGTATGACCCAAGCGCCCCCCGGAGGGTCCACCGGCCCCGGCCGAGGAGGCCACTCGCGCGGCCCACTGCTGAGCCGCAGCTGCAGGATGGCTCCCCGACAGGAACCACGGCTCTCTTGAAGAAAGACTTCGAGCGGGAGAAGGCGGTGGCAGAGGCCAGGAGCTGGGGCGAAAGCTGGAGGGAGAAGCGGCGGCAAAGCTCGGAGAATTACGTGAACAACAACATCGAAGGTCTGATTAGGTGACATCGTATATTGCCAATAGTTGCACGACGAGACTAGGACGAAGAGTTTGATTTTTGGGTTTTACATATATGAATTCCTTCTGCCGCATGGCTGGAAGATACCATATCACGACAGTTGAAGCATACATTTGATCATCATGTTTAAACACCAACCATCTGATATAAAACTCCTGCTCATGGTTTGCACCGGTGAGCACATCAGCTGGAGCATCCCAGGAACCCATGAGCTGCTCCGAACTCGAGTGATGCCGGTCAACCAATCCGAGGATGTCCAGGGTGATATTTATACGAGTTACAGCCTTCAGTTTGGGTCAAACCCAGTGTTTTGGATGAAATCAGACCGAACGGCTGCATTGTTGTCAGACTTTTCGGGCGGTTGGTGCAATCTGTTCGAGCAAACTGTTAGGAGAAACCGATCTTCATTGTCCGGGGAAGACGATGGACCCCTGAGTGAAAGTTTTCTGGTATAATAGTTAATTAATTGTAAAAGATCCGTTGTCGTCCAGCGGTTAGGATGTCTGGCTTTCACCCAGGAGACCCGGGTTCGATTCCCGGCAACGGAAGCCTTTTCCCTTATATGATACGATAAATTTCCATTCTCGGGTTGGACAATACTCTCCACTGTTTTTCCACGAAGAGCTCGCTATGGCGCACGAGTCTTCTTCGGACTCCGGCGCGTGAGCGAGTGTATGAGGTTTGACCGATTGAGCAGGAAAAGGAAAAAGGAGGGGCAATTTGTGGACTTCCTCGGACACCGTCAAATTACAGTTAAAGGAAGGAATGAGACNAGGAGGGGCAATTTGTGGACTTCCACGGACACCCGTCAAATTACAGTTAAAGGAAGGAATGAGACGGTCAAATCCATTGGCACTACAGAATCCTCGGGATACAGGGGACTCGGTCAACAATCACTTGCATAACATTTGAAAAAATATATATGTGCATTAAATAAACAAATAAGAGTCAGAAATGGGAGCTGACCTTTCACCATCTCTCTCTCTCTCTCTCTCTATATGCATATAAGTACAGAGCCTCGTCTTTAATTCCTCTCCATTCATCGTCTTCTTGCTCTTCCTCAGTCTCTCCCATGGATTCCAAGATGGGTTAGCTTGGGTCTTGAAGCTCTATATCATAGACTCTTGTTCCATTTCTTCTCTGTCCCAATTTGACATCGAAATGGACGCCAATCCAAGCGTTGTCCTTCCGAACGGGGGAGAGATCAGACTTCCGGTCGGGTTCAGGTTTCATCCCACCGACGAGGAGCTCTTGATTCACTACCTGAAGCGGAAGTTCCTCTCGGCTCCTCAATCAGCTGTTGTTATTCCCGAGCTCGACGTGTTTCAGACCGATCCCTGGAGCTTGCCGGGTAATTTATAATCCATCTGGGGGATGTCTTTCGTTCTTGTTTCCGGAAAATTGAGGAGTAAAAGAGAAAAGAAAATGATTTCCGACACATGAAACAACATGAAGAGGTTGTCTTCAATCTTCATAGTTCATACACGAAGGTGGTCCTCTGGTCGAGTTATACACAAGTTAAGGTTTGTTCGTCATCCAAATTACATTTGTCGTCTTATGGAAATTATTGCAGGTGATTTGAGGGAGACAAGGCACTTCTTCAGCAAAAGAGCCGAGCGGAGGAATCCGAGCAAAAAACAGAAGTGCAGTAGACCTGCCGTTCGAGATGGCTCCGGTTACTGGAAGCTTTCTGGGAAAGAGAAGAGAGTCGCAGCTTCCATGAGCAACCAGGTTATCGGTATGAAAAGGAACCTGGTTTTCTGCCAAGGTAGAAGTTCCGATAGCATGAAGCCGAAGTGGATCATGCAAGAACTTCGCCTTCTCAGCCATCAGACAACCTCAGATTCAACTTGGCTCGGGAACCAAATGGTGAGTTCCTTTTTAAGCTGATGCAGCAATAACTTCTCTATGAGATAAGTTTTCCATGTCACTTCTAGAGAAATATTCGTGTCGAAGAAGCATATACTCGTTCGTGCTGCCAAGAATCTAGCTTGTTGAATTTCAAACGTCAAATGATCGTTCTATCTATGACGTCAATTACAACAGACAAGTGCAGCCATTTCTACACATTCCTGCAGTTTTTACATGAAATCGAGAACAGAATACTATAAAACTGATGGGATATTTAATCCAATCGTAAGCAACACTTCCTGCATCCTGGTACCAGTTCTCAATACTTGCATCCGAACTACAAAATTTTTGCAGATAACTCCGGTAGTGGAGAAGGGAGAAGGAGAATGGGCAGTCTACAGAGTGTTCCAGAAGAGAAGGAAGCAGCCCAAGTCCAAGAGCAAGGCCATTGGAATTGTATCGGTGCCTCATGTGGTCACTCCTACTCCTACTGTGATCGATTTCAGGATTGAAGCTGAAAGCTTGACAGGGATTGGATCGGAATCAGACCCACTCCCTCCTCCTCCTCCTTCTCCATGTTTGAGCTCGAGTGCTCATGATCAGGGGGAATGAATAAATCTTGACAGTATTCATTCGAAAATTTTCTTTTTCGGGCTCAGCTCTTCTTTGCATGTAACAAATCGGGCGAGAATCGTTTCGAGAAATGGGATTCCTGCTAGCGTAATAGTCAGTGGAGCTTACTGTTTCTGCTCTATGCACTTCCTGCATTGTTCATTTGAAAAATCGAAACTTTACACAACTGTCAGCTTTGCTATATCAAACCATCATTACTAAATCACTGTAAAAGGCTGAAGCAGTCGATGACAGCTATAACCTGCTGTCTTACTTGTTCATCATCAATTGGAATCTGACAAATGAAAAGATTCACTACCCAGAATTCAATTAAATCAGAGCTGCCTAACCAAAAGAAAAACAAAAACAGCCGAAATCTGTCTGCTAGGTACCGTATGGTTCTAATGACAAAAATCGAATATCGGGTATCCCGGAGATAGAAGAGAATGTGTGACTTGATGAGTTGTAAATGAGCTCAACTGAGGATACACAAATGCAATGGCAGATTGGGTTGCATGGATTTCACTGACATTAACGTAGAAACAACATAAAACACAGGCTGTGGTTGCCATGTTTACTGTGAAACGATTATATACTTTTGCATCCGATTAAGTTAGGCAAGACATAAACACACATATACATGTATGTATGTGTATATTTATATTGGATTTCTGTCCAAAAGAGAGGCATCCGAAGTTCATAAGTGCAGTTGGGGCAATGTTGGGTAGGGCTCTGAATTATCTAATGATGGCTTCTGCACAAAAGGCAAAGACAGAGGATCCCTCCTCTCCTCATGAATGATTACACCAACTAAAGCCCACAAAAGAATTCCTTTATGGGAAAACGTAAGCTGGTTCTGACTTCAGATGATAATTAGCTACAATTCTTATGAATGATAAAATCATATGATCGAGTGACTTAATTCACAATGGAATCAACGGTAGAGGGAGGAAGAAAAAAAGGGGAATTTCTTCTTTCTTTGATGAATCACAGCCCACAGAGAGAAAAGGAATTGATTGTTGAGGAAGAAAAGGGGCATCTTCTTCTTCTTTTCCCTGTATCGCAGAGAGAAACCACACATGGGGACCTAATCCATATCTACACGCAGATATCTCGTGGGGAACCAAATGCTCTGCCAACATAATTTAAAGCTTGAAAAATGCTTTCGTAGTGAGTGAATTCCTTATAATCCATGGATGCACGATATCATGTCCGTTTCGAGAAAATAGTTGCGCTACTTGACAAACCAGCTCAAACTGGTAAAGGTTCCATCTCTTCCATCCATCACGAAGTGTTAAACCTCAACTGATCATTGCACGGGCTCCTCGTCGATGTCCATCTCCATTCCAGCCATAGTACGGTAAGTGCCATTCATGGGTGGCTGAGTGGTTCCATTTGTTAATGTATATTGTTGGGGGTCGCATCTTTGGAGGGGAATGGCATCAGTTGTCTCGAGAGAAAGAATAGATGAATGGATGAACAAACGCAACCTTTTTCAGTACACGAGTGGGAGAATAGGAGCATATTTGATTTTAGAAACGAAAAGAAGTGAGATTCTTTGTTCCTCCTCTCTTTTCCATCAGTGGCTGCAGATAACAGAAGGTCGATTCTCCGATTTCCCGCACCATCAAGCCGGCCGAGACAAAGAACATCGAACATCATGGACTTGGGATGATCTGACAGGTGTGAATCTTGCATATTTGTCGATTCCGAAGCAAAAAGAGAAAGAGATTCCATGAGGCAAACGTTCTACATCCTCCAACGAGGTGTGAACGTGCTTCGAGTTCAGTCAAGAGAGTATGCACTTGCTGTATCCCAACACGATAAACTAACTCTCTTCCCCCATAACCGAGCCCTATCACCGGATACAATAAATTGAGGAAATATGAACACGATAGTGATTTTACAAGAACCGATCTAACTTGACCATAAACTAGTCAAGATCCCACGGGATTTATGAACACCGAGTGCTACAGGTATGAAAAACGAATCCAATGTGAAAGGAGAAACTATCTCATCCAGTGTGTATTGCTGACTTTCAAGAGGTTGTGACATCTCTGTCAAACGGGAAACTGGAGCTGATGATGATTGCTGGTTGGTCAAAGATTTTATATACCTAAACCTGTTCAACATCATCGCATTTCAACATGTTTGTGAGGAAACGCGATCTGTTAGGATTACTTCTATCACAAGCAGGGAATCGAAAGGCCAACAACTGTTATCTGTATCTGTACCGACAATTCGGCTTGTACCCACTCACATTCAAGTTACCTTCATGCCCCCCACGATAAGATTCTCTACTCATATAATCAAGCATTCAAAAAAATTCAAATTTAAAATTTTATTTAATAGGAGGGAAGTGGCCTTGAATTACCCAGGACATGCCGCCGTTGGTTTTGGAAATTGTTGTTTGTTCCGCCTGGAATCCGCCTCGGACGTGTTTCCTCGGGCATAATTGTCATTTTCTTGCTTGGGTCCTTGAAGTCGGGTCGAATTCAGTAAATTATCCGGAAGCCCATTTAAGTGGGCCGAAATAAGACCCCACAAATTGGCCCAGTTTAGAGCATGATTTCCGGCCCGTTGCCCAATTGAAAGTTTAGGGGATTGGGTGTTGGTTTATTACAAAAATTGAAAGTTTAAGGGGGAGAAGTTGCAACTCGCAAAGATCTGGGGCAACTAACTTGACACACACACTCTCTCTCTCTCTCTCTCTCTCTCTCTCTCTCTCTCTTTTTGGGGTTAACTCATCGTAACATTGAGGACGAATCCGCGGGGGAACTGACTAAGCTGGTTTTCTTACAAGAAATGTCATTTTTTTTATAATAAATTTTCCGGGAATGTCACCGGCAAGATCCGCCCGTAAAACATCCCGCGCCACGACGAACCCCTCCGGCGGCCCTCCGGACCGAGGCCCCATCATCCGACGACAACGTCTCGCACGTGAGATTCATGGGCATATCACAGTATGACCTCCCACGACCGGGAAAGTTTTACTCCTCGTTCGTTCATCTATCTGTCATCGGAAAATGTATAGTTACGGTGCTATGATTTCCCACGACGATGAAGAAGCAAAATGACCAGAGCATATGCTCTGCCAGGATTACAGTCAAACAGAGAATTCTTGCGCCCGCCCTTTCATGGTTTTCCAATAATAGAAATCGGACAACCTCCGAAGATTCCTTTTTTCTCATCCTCAGGTAATGTAATGCTACGGAAGGAAGAGACCAATACTACTATATTCCTTAAACAAGGCACCATTCTTTGTGCTCTTGGGAACACAAACGCCATCCTAAGACCGAACCGTTTGAGGAAACTCCCCCACAGTAACCCTACCAAACTGGCCCCCGGCCGCCCTACCCTACTAGCACACTAGAGGCTTCCCCTCAGCCCCGCTTAACCCACTCGAGACGTTTCGACTCGGCTTAGTCCGTCACGAGATGGAGTCAGCCCGGCCCGTGAGTTACAGCGACGGAAGTTCATCGCTCGGAGATTTGCCGGTTCCTAGAGTTCGATGTATTAATCCGGGGGTCCTAGGGCGTGGAGGAATCACATCAACCCATCCACAACCTCAACAGAAACATCCTTCTTTTTCAATTTCCGGTGGAACATGCCGGCCAAGTACTAATTTCCTCGTCGGCAATTGGCCAGCCAGTCATTTCCCACAAATGCATTATAGGGTACGTGTCCTCCGTTAGGCATAGGGGGACGGTTCTCTTTAGATTTCTCGAGAAATAAGCAGAGACGTTAAAGTCCTTGTTTCGTTCTTTGAACCTGCACATCAAATTTATAGAATATTTAAATTCATCCATAATTTTAAATTTTTAAGTTGATAACGATAATAATATTTAATATTTTACCTGCTATAATTATTTTTTTCTATCAAATATTCCATGTAGGATTCTTTTTTCTCCTATGCCTCGTGTGTTAAGCCCTTAATTATTGCCCTCTTTCCTAAAGCAGTTGGAAAACTAGTGATGCACCCAATCGTATCGTACAGCGTGGGAGTGAAACCATCAATTGTACAGTTGACGATGTTGCCCAGAGTCTTGTATGTATCAGACAGTGCACTCGTTGAATTATAAGCACTTTTGGGTATCAAGGATTTTTCCTTATTTTCCTTTAAATTAATTAATTTGATTCGAATTGAAAATAGTAATAAAATTATAAAATTTTTATTTATTGGATGATACATATAGATAAAAAATGTATATATTAAAATGTTAGCTTTCAAGATATCCCAGTTTGGCACTGATCCTAAAGTCAAATGCAATTCTAGAATAGGCCGCTTGACATCGACTCTCTGTTTCCCTTAGCTTATCTATGCCCCCACCTAAGCAACACTTAGAATATTGACACATCAGATTCTCTCCTTTTCTTTCTTTCTTTTTTTATCTTGCCATTTCCGTTTGCTCAAAATTGTTATTTACAATTCATATTGGAATAAATATAATTTTAATTCAAAATGATATAGTTCTTAATTTTTATTCAATTTTTGTAAAAACTTTATCATGCATCTTCATATTTGTTTTCTTCATCTACCTTATTTGGACTCATCGATCTTCTTGACGGTTAAAAAAAATGTGTAAGATTGATTTTCATCTCCATTACTCTCTCAAGTACTATTATTGGATAATATTCGAAATATACTGAGGGGGAAAAACATAATTTAAGATAAGCGTAATTTTTATTATGATGGTCATTGAAAGAAATTTGTAGAAAATGCAACTTTTGCTATAGTTATAACTTAATAATTAGTGCAAGTATTTGAAAATGACCCTAACTGTTGTCTCACTAGTAAACTTCAATTTCTAGTGTGGCAGAAGGGATATGGCAAACATCATCATCCCCGACAGATTTTAGCCTGATTCTGCGTATCCCTGTGAAATCTGAATCCTGAGAAGTGACAAAAGAGAACAGTTCTCGTCGTACACAGAAACAGACAACAGCCGTCTCATCTCACCGAATAAAGCGTGGTGGAAATGAATCGCCTGTACAGATATGCATTCAGAAGTCAACATAAGCGTAGATGTACATTCAGAACTCACTAGAAAATGCATAATATAAGATAATTGCTCTGGAACTTGCGGAGTTGATGTCAACCCTTGGCTTCAGGTATGGCCGTGGAGGATCAAAAATACGATGAATGTAAAGGGATCAATTACTTAATCCCATGGATGACACCATATGTCAAGGGGGGGAAAGTGTCATGGCTTGACCCTCGTTTGGGACACATACTTGTCTATACTAAGGCAAGGCAGCTCTAGCCGTAATTGGAGATTCCATTTTGGGCAATTATTCTTTGGGCCCATGATTGAAGAAGGCCCTGGTTAATATTGCCAATTCCAGGCTATTATTTTTTTTAAAAAAAATTATTTCTGAACACCAACGTGTATAATATTGAAAATGGAAAAAATAGATAATTTATAATAATAGCTCTGAGGAGATCAAATTCTTCCATTCACAATAAATCTCATTTTGTAAAAAAAAAAAAGATTTTGGAGTGAAAATAATCATGAAATACCCTTCTTAAAGAAGATCAAGTTAATTATGGGAAACAATAAATAATAAATTTTAACCACAACAAGATTCAAACTGGGATCTGGCGCATTCGGGTGATTTTACCAATTGACGCCCAGCCACGTGTCGTCTCCCAGCCGATTCCCTCTGCTGTTCGTTTATGTATTAGCTGTAGCTGTTCCTTTTTTTAATTTATCAATTTTTTTTACTACACCCAGAGGAGAGAGAAGATAATTCAGAGAGAGAGATATAAGCGGAGATGACGTGGCGGCTCGTCAGAGGATCATTANGAGAGAGAGAGAGATATAGTCGAGATGACGTGGCGGCTCGTCAGAGGATCATTAGTATGGCTGTTATAGTAGAAGGGGGGGAGAGTGAGGGCATAGCCGTGGCCATTGCCGCCGCCCCTTCATGTCCTTTTTTTTTTAGCCCTGAAAATAGTTTATATTTAATTTATTAATCTAAAAATTAAACTCCTATAATTATAATTTTTTATTTATAATATTTAAATTTAAGATAATAGTTGACATGGACATTCTCGACATTCTCTCAAGACTAAAGTTGACCTTGTATACTACAAATCGAATATGCTCAGATCCTACTACCATCTCTGCTCGATGATGACTCTACGTTTGTGGTAAGTGCCCATAAACAAGTCCCCTCATTAGAGGAGAGGATAAGACTATGGTAGCTATACTTCCACTCTCCATATACTCCCTCTTTGTATCATTCTCGCCAACAAGTCTTTCTGGCTTTTAAGTATTGAATAGTTATTCTAGGTACGACGGATGACCTCACCTAGTCCATCAGACCAAGTCATACCCTACCTCGACTACAGTTCACCTCCGCACACATTAAATTATCGATTTAACTTAATAAATTTATATTCTCTTTAAGGAAAAAAAAAGATGATTTAATTTTATGATGTGTCATCCATTCTTTATTTTTTAAATTTATATATTTTAATTCTATAAAATTAAAGCTTTTTTTCTATTCGTTCATGAAGAAAATAAGTTCTCATGTCAAATAAAATAATGAAAAATCTCATAAGCTACCTGAGACCGAGGGATAGTTTCGTCATTTCGTGTACAGCCAATCATGTTCCGCTAAGCTTCCTGCAGATAAAGACAAAACCCTAAAACCCCTTATAAACCTCTCTCTCTCTCTCTCTCTCTCTCCTTTTGTTCTACTGAAATTCATAGAACCCTATAGCCCTCTCTTCTTCTTCTCCTTCTTCTTCATCTCCTTATTCCGCATCATCTTCTTGTTTTTGTCATCTGCTTCGTTCTCCCATTTCTCTGCTCTTAGCATCCTCCCCATCAATGGCGGACCACCATTACATCTACGACTTCCTCAACCAGCAGCAGCCTCCCTCGCCGACAACACCCGCTGTCGCCGCTGCACCAGCTTTCTTGAAAAGGCAGAAGCAGACCCAACCCCCTCAGCCGTCTCTTTTTCCCCCACACCACTCCCACCCTCCCGTCTCCACACGCCTCTTCCCTTGCCAATACTGCTCCCGCAAGTTCTACACCTCTCAGGCCCTCGGCGGCCACCAGAACGCCCACAAGCGCGAGCGTGCTGCCGCCCGCGGCCAGCCCTACGACTCCTCAACCTCCTCGGCCGTCCGCTTCATCCCACCCCTAGAGCCCCCGCAGCACTTCGGACAGTACGGATGGCTCGAGCAGGTCCAAGTCCGCCAGGGCGGCCCCGCTCCTCCTCCTTGCACGTACGGGTTCAAGAGTGAGTCGACCACTCCCGAAGGCCTCTCTCCGACCACCGGCACCGCCGAAGCTGACCCATTTGACAATCTCGATCTCTCCCTCCATCTATGATGAAAAAAGGGGTTCCTCCTTTCTTTCAACCCGTAAAAAGTAGTGAGGGGGAAGGAAAAAACTCTGAGCCGTGGGAGCTGACGAAATTCTATATGATCATTTAGGAGATATAGCTTAAAGGGTTTTAGCTGGTAGTTCCAAAACTAAATGTTGCCGACAAGATTTCATCATTGTGTTGAGATTCGAGTAGTTCAGTTGTTGACTGCAGTTTTTTCTTTTTCAAGTTCAACTTCTTCCTCCTCTTGTTCCATGAATCTTTTTGCCGTCTGCTCCGAGATAACATACACACAACATAGTTTTAGTGTAGATGAGCTGAGATGTGTCATGCATAGGCCATTAATGAAGCTCTTGCAAGCTCGAACAGCCACTGACAGACACTAATTAATGAGGTCTCCAATACCATATGTGATAATCATGCCCGAGATGGTGACGATGGTGATGTTTGATGTGTTGATGCCATCTCCTCCTCACTCTCTCTGTCTCTCTGAGCATACGCATTAGTGCTGCTTTCTTTTCCGTACGTGTACTGCACTTGCCATTGTGCGTCTGCTCAGGAGAATGTTTCTGATGCTGCCATTTTTGTTCATTAATTCGGAGAATATTCTGTAATTTTTATATTTCTTTTACAACTTAAAATTATGAAAATATAAGATGATGTGCTTGCCGGCGCGCGTCAGTCGCTGAAACCGCAGCAACTGCAGCGGGAGGGTAGGGGATTACGACGCAGAGAGCAGTCGAGCTGGTTCTCTGCAGCTGATGAAACCCACACCCCCACTGAGCCAAACTTTTCACTGACGCTGACGAAATTCAAGACCCTAGCTCATCAGCGGCAGCTCGGTGATGAAGCCATAGAATTTTCTACAACGAACACATCAAAGATTTCATCTTCTTCTTCTTCTTGTGGGGCTTGATCTTTTGCTGTGATTTAGGAGATTCTTAAACAATCAATCAATACATAGCCTTTCAATCAAGTCACTGTCTAAAATTGCAAGCTAGCTAGGTAGCTGGAATGTGGAAACGGAAAATTTCCACGCTTCTTCGATCTGGTTAAGCTTCGATTAAGGTTCCTTCCCCGTTGAGTGATCCAGGAAACAGGGCCGTGGAAGCATTGCCCGAGGATACCTTCATGCCAATTGCTTTGACTGAGGTTTGGCAATTCGATTCTCACGACTTCCTCCGTAAGGGATGAGTTCTAGAACTTTGTCTAATGGTCACCGCGGGTTCCAGTCGGACATGAGAATCATGCTCCCCATATGTGGACTGATCGGACATCACATGTCAAAATTATTTGTGGCACATCGAGAACACCTTGAGTTGAGACGCACGATGACCACAGAAATAATTAACGGACCGGATGGACGGACAGGATTTCATCAGCAAGATGCTCGTGCTGGCCCCTCCAAATCTATTAATGGGCTCCCTTAGGCTTCTCCCTATTAAAAAATTTATGCTCTCTCATTCTATTTGAAATATATTGATAAAAAAATTTATTTTATTTATAAAATTTAATATTGATAATTTTATTTAAATAAAAAAATATTAAACTACATAAATTCTTATATATATATATATATATGTTATTGCCCAGTGAGCTTGGAAATCATGGATTGCCCATTGCTTTATAACAAATAAATAAATAAATAATTAGCAAAATCTGGGCCACTCGTACATATTAATCTCTCCCATCAAAAATGAAACGTGCGATAGGGACTTAATAAGACATCTTCATCATGCGTCGCGCAATTTCCTGGTTGCTGCTCAACCGGCACTGTCAACGATGTTACTGAAAACCGTTCACACGTGTCCCGTATTTTTAGAATTCCGATTAAACTACACGTTGTCAATTGGCTGGTCGTAGGAGCCAATCCGAGTGCGAAACCGTGGTCTCCGGCTGCGACCTTCTGTTTTGACATCTTGTCCCGACGCTCCGACCGATCCTGGATTACCCAGAAAGCTCGGACACCTGAATCATAGTGTAATTACTAACTCATCTGCACATGCAAGATTCGATCTCGTGGAGATCTACATGCAGGAAAGCCACTGTGTGTGTAGCAGTACGGGCACCGCATAGCAGGTCGTCGCCCTTTTCCTCTCGCCGGCGATCCAACTGTGCTGCGGCCGGTCACGGTGCCCTCTCAGCACAGTAGGATTGTTCGTAATCGAGAAATCTGTCTGATTGCCAATGGGTTCCCCCCCCCCCCCCCCACCCAGCTGGGGTTCGAGCTCGGTAGCGCAGCAGTATCACCCTCCAAGCCCCCCACATTCGAAATCAACAGATTAAAGAGTGAATTTTTACTGATGAATCCATTCTATTTTTCCTCGGTCTTCTGGGTCGGGAGACCCGCTTTACGATCGCAAAGGAAGTTAGGGTTTAGTGTTCAGATTGATGTGATTGATTTGTTCAAGCCGGGAAAAGCACTGACGATAATGGTCATCTTTCCGGATAATCTAATCCATATCCGAGATTGGGGAAAACAAAGAACCAAACGAAACGGAAATGTAATGAAACAGATAATGGGAGATGACGGGGAGTTTGGTAAAAGGACGGCAGTGAAAGGACAACGGGGGGGGGCGGGGTCGTCTCCGCGGGACTGACCGACGCCCTGCGCCCCTGTTCATCTGACATGTTCCCACGGACGTAATTTCACACTGCCCACAAGACAGAGAGAGAGAGAGAGAGAGAGAGAGAGACAGAGAGAGAGACAGAGACCTTGACCTTATTATCAGCTAACGCAAGGGCGCTAATTCATGGTGCTTCGTTCCTATCCTGATTGAACGGTTAATTAGACAACCTTTGACATCAGATTGCAAATCAGCAAAAATCAGGTTCATGATTGAGCAACAAGTTCACGGCCCCGTAGCAGCACGAGGGGCCAATCGTATTCCGTCCGGTTTCAATCGGTGGGTGGGGTTCGTTGTATCGAGCCTATTATTTCCTGAGTCGATTCGGTTCTCGTTAACCTCCTCCTGGTATCTCACGGGTCTTGGGAAAATCCTAGAACAGTCCAAACGTTTCCAAGCCCTAGCGTATCCACGATGAAGAGACGTTGAAATTCTACTTCCTTCAGGGCTGTTCTCCGGTTTTAATATGTTATTGGGCGATCTCCTGTTGTGGGGTTGAGGAAACCGAATCCCCATGGAATCTGATTTGGACCTGAGCTAATGCAAGCTCGAGGGACAGTGGTTGTCCGATTCTGATCGATGAAATTTTCACTACCTTTTTATTAATTCATCTTCCCTTATTCCGTAACCAGACCGTGGACGACCGCACCCATAAGGAATGGAACAATGCGAGACCAATAATTGTGATCGGGTTGAGATTATGTTGTTGCTAATTGCACGATTGAGTCTGGGCCGCGTGATGGGCTGGGGGCCTTGGGCCTCGATCCCATGCCAAGAATTAAATCCTCTAATAGAAGTAAATTCTAATAAATATGATATTATTGTATTAAATCTCGTTTACTTGTTGTAAAATACTGACACTTTGGCATGTTTTGGTGTGTAGAGTAACAATTCTCTTGATGCCATCCAGAATTTGGAGGAGCATCTAAAAAGACCGACTTATAGTTGATCTTATTTGATATCTGCACATATCCATTAGCAAATCGGTCTGACAATTTGACGGATGGTCGTCACGAGTCTACAGAGATGGGACCGGACCGAAATAGGATTTTCCCCGGGGGAGCAAACCGATGATGGTCTTATCAAACTCAACCGTGTTCCTCACTAGGCCGGTCGATCCAGGCAAAATATGGAATGTTCTTTTGAATCATCCCAAATTCACAAAATAGAAAAAAAAAAAAAGGTAATCAAGTGAGATACGTGTGATTGGGATGAAGTTATATGATGATTATTATTATGTTCACTGGTCACGAAGTAGACGTTGTAGCCGACATTCACATGCAAAATGTAGCCTTTGTCATTCTCTCTCTCTCACAAAAAGACCTAAAATCAAACAAGATAATGTAAGAGGAATTGCATCTGCATATTATAGTAATATTATGATCGGTCTAATAATAATAATAATAATAAATTATAGATTTAATTTTCTTTACACATAACTCTTTATTTTTTTCATTTATATATAATTTAAAATCGATACTCAGGTAAATTAAAATTAAAACCAGTAGAATACACTAACCAATCCATTATCACTGCCAATCATACTCCCAATGGTCACATGTTGTATAGATGCATGAATAATCTTAATTATTGGATACAAGAATTATCTTCGTGTAAGAATTAATCTCTAAAGATTTTAAATGCAAAAGCCCGTCAACCGGTTTGTGTTGGGTATTTTACTTGTGATCTGAATCTCTTAACAGATTGATCCGATTTGAGTCCGGTCATCGGCTTTGGGACGGCGAATGAATATCATCTAAAGAAGAATCTACATCTCGTCATACTCCTCCTCCCTCCATAACTATTTTGAATCTTGGAGATCCAAAGTGTGCAAATTATGCTGCCAAATTCAATGAGGCCCGATTTGCTTGGGCGAATATGGCAGCTGAAATCTCGTGCCTTTCCTTCTCTAATCCAATCGTAGCCAGAATTATGTAATCGAGTCATCGATGATAGTAACGTACTTAAGACATTATCCCAGAGATGGGACGATCCCGGCTCCTGGTGGAAAGCGCATATGGGGCTAAGTAGATGTCGGAACTGAGCTTCGATCACGTCTTCCACCGCATTGCGTTCTAGAGAAAGGGTTAGCCGTAGATATGAAGTTCATCCATAGTCCGGAGGTCGATACGAGATCGGGGTTGACTAATGACTACTGCCACTGTTGCTGGTGCACAATGTTCACTAAGACCAGTTCCGGTAATTCAGAGATGACAATGGTATATGCGAGATTTTGAACATTTAGAGTAAAATCGGGAATTTTTTTTTCTTTCTGATTTACTGTTATCTTCTCACATTTGATAATGATACATCTATCCACTTCTCTGATTAATAAACTCTATACTGCCCCGGCCTGATCTGCTTGCTATTCTATCTCTCCCCTCACAATCGCAGCTGTGGCCACAACTGACGTTGTGGTCGAGGATTAAGGGAAGGACCCGAGGGCCGAGATGTTGAGCCACGCGAGCCAAACCTTCTACATCGTCCAAACCATCCTCAGAGTCGTAGCGGTCGTCTCCACCGCCGTGGCCCTGGGTATCCTGCTCAATAGCAAGCAGCAGGTCCTGGTCTTCGGGATAGCCTTGAAGGCCCAGTACAGCTATTCACCAGCCTTCAAGTAAACATCCTGCCTACCGTTTTTTGTTTTAATGTCATGCTTTCAGTAGATCACAGGGATTTTTTTTAAAAAACCATCTTTTGAAGTTAAAACCGTGAGCGATCTTTCTGAGTCTTTGATCCACATGTTGCAGGTTCTTGGCAGGCGCAGATGGCATAGTGTGTGGCTTAGCCGCGCTGTCACTGATAGCCGCTTGCCTTTCTGGCTCGGGATCGATGCCCCGGAGTTACTTCACTCTGTTTCTCGTCGACTTGGTGAGAAGATCTTCTTGCTCCTCCTCGCATCGTTAGAATCTCAAAAGTCGCACTTTGTCCCACGAAATCATTCGATCATATACGTTCATTTCTTATCGGTGCACGTACCTCAGGGGGATCTTCGAGATGAGAGTGTATTCCATTGAGCATATTAGATTAAATCCAGCATCTCTTGCAGTAACACTCGATGTCTACCCAAGATTGATACCGAAAAATTACTGTATATTCTCTGCAAGTGATACTCAAATGCTCCGTTTTTATCGTAAACATCTCCTGGAAACTTGTAATGTATCTTTTTTCAGGTCATGACGGTGCTCATGGTCTCGGCATGCTCGACAGCTATACGGGAGGGATGCATTGCTAAGTACGGCTCAGACCACATGGGGTGGATGACCATCTGCAATAGAGTCCCCAAGTTCTGCAACAGAGTCACAGTCTCTATTGCTCTGTCCTCCCTGTCCTTCGCCAGTTGCTTTATACTCACAATCATCTCTGCTTATGCGCTGATGGCCTCTCCTGCCAGAAAGAACTAGTAAGTTGCGTGAGTAAAATCTGTCGCAGATGGCTGAGGAGCGCGCTCTACTCCAGTTAGTTTTATATCAAACTCTTTTGAAGTAGGAATTGGGAGACAATGTACTTTCTGCAGAGCACAATTGATCTTATTCTTTTTCCCGTTGATATCCATTGTGAGTTGGGATGACTTCATGTTATTTCGATCTGTACAAACCCATTTTCCCCCACAACATCCATTGACTGAACCCCGTACATGTTACAGGGTATCCTGCACCAAGCCTGAGATTTCCACTAGAGTCAGAAATAAGAATGGATTGAGGAATATGTCAAACAATGTAAAGCTTTGCTCGAAATACTACTTTTTACGACCAAAATCACCTTTGGAGTATTGCTTTGAGTTCTGTCTTTCATCTCTTACGGTCACACAAAACAGGCATGATAAATGCAGAACGAGCTAAGTAAGAGCATTCGCTGCATTGAACTGTCCGGTTCCATTCTTTCTGTATGCACCATTGCTGCAAATATTTACGAGGTACACGGATTAGTAGAGTGAAATAGTTCTGAAAATAAAGGTATACGGTTGGGCTTGGGGGTACCCTGGCAATCGTAGAGTTAACTGGTAGCTTTTCCGTCATATGTGGCCACGATTCAATGCCGGCTCATGATTCTCAAGGTGCTACTTCAGTGTTCGGCTTTCATTTTCGTATTTTCCCCTGTTCCATGCTGAGTCAATTTGGGCAGTCAGTATAGCCATCAGGTCTTAATGACAACTAAAACTCGGGCTAATCGTGAAGTGTTTACAGAGCCCTGCATTGCCGGAGTCACTATTAGTTCCTTTTCCGAATTTAATACCTATGCAGATGGAGGTTCACGTTTGTGCACCACCTGGTATCCGAAAGCCCAATGGCTCCCTACTAATCCGACGAGAATTTGCGGGTGAATATTAAAAAAAGATAGTTGTCTGTCTGAAACTTTTTATAATCTGTGTCCATTGGCTGTGCAGAACTTGAATTAACTTCTTGTGCTCTTGCCTCTTCTTCTTCCTCCTCCTCTTCCTTCCGTGATATCCTATTGCAATTCTTCGATTTGTTTCACATTGAATTTCATTCATTGGTGGATTTACCAAGAATCAATGCTAAGATATTACTCTTCTCGTTTTCCTTTTTCCGCATTTCAGCACGTAAGCTCCGACTGATTGCTTTGATTTTTATTCAAACTCGCCGCTGATAAATACATGTGACTGTATTCACCCAAGGACATGAATCCGAGCAAAAGAATGCATTGCTTATTAGAATCCATCAGAAACAATCAATGGAAACTGACCTGCGACAATATTCCATATGATTTCATCGATATCACGATGCCTTCGAAACCAGTGTTCGTGTAACTGTACTGGATCCCATCCTTTTAGTTCTGCTTTCCGCCAAGGATTTTCGGTATCTAACTTTTGCTTGGGAGATGGCATCTCAAATAGATTGAGGCTTGCAAGTTGGGAGGCCAGAAAGAGAAAGAACTTCAGAATCTCTGTTTGAGTTTCTTTGCGTGCGCACATTCTTGAAGAATAATATCATTTCGACCTCTAAGGGTCAAATGCAATGTCATAAGATTTTGTTCTGCTCTTCGGTGTATCCGTGAATCATCATACAAAAGTCAGAACCAGTCGCTGTCAAGGTCCTAATCTGTTTATCATGTTCCAAGTCTTCCTAGAATCGTATATTTCACTGCACTCGATTGGCATGTTAATACGTTGACTTCACTTGTAGTTGCACGCATGGCTTCTGCAATAGCCTTTTGAAGTCGCCAACTCGGAAGGAGGACTGCCATGTTTGGAGAATATATTCCATTGCATGCAATCATGTCTGAAAACCCCTACACTACGTGGCAGTCGGGATCTAAGCTCTGCCCTTTAATTGGCTATAAATAGGTTCTCTACACTACGAAGAAACGGCAATGAAGCCATAAGCAGGGTAAAAACAAGCTGGGGAGGTGAGGATCTCTAACATGGAGATGAGAGTCCTGTGTGGTAGCCAAGGATGACTTGCCTGATCCTTGGAAATTGTTCCACGACAGGCCTTTTGGGAACTCGCCCTGGTTTCAGGCAGTTTCCTTGGCTAACTAGACAGGTTCTTCTCTTTCATGCTAGAGTTCCCCTCTACAAAGCTGCATGGTGGATTCCTCCATCCTCATGAGAACGATGTAAAAAGGTTGTTCCAGAGGTATATACATCGATGAATGTGGAAAGGGAGAGAACTCTGACATGGAGGGCAAGAGCAATATTTAGTAGCCAAGGATGACTTGCCTGTTCTGTTGAACTTTGTTTTCAATAGAGATATTTGAAAACTTGGCCCAGCTCCTGGCAGTCTCCTTTGGCTAACTAGATAGGCTCTTCTCTTTCATGCCAGGCTTCTTCTTTCGAAGGCATGCACTCTAGGAGACTTCACGACACAGGCTAATCGGGACCCGGAATGGAAGAATTCAATGAGGAAGAAAAATCTGGCCTGGACAAAAGGAGCCTATATTTAGTAGCCAAGGATGATTTGCCTGCATAAAACTTGGTCTTCACAAGCAAATGCTTGAAGACTTGAGCTAGGATTCAGGCAGTCTCCTTTGGCTAATTAGATTGGCTCCTTCATTCATGCCAGGCTTCTTCTTCCATAAGATGCACTCAAATTTAACATCGGTCAGCCGGTAGAGCTTGTAAAAGGAGTTAATGAGCTTAGCGAGGAAGAGAAGTCCGGCATGTCAGATGGGAGCCTCATTTAGTAGCCAAGGATGACTTGCCTGCTCCACTGAACTTAGTCATCAAGGCGAATGTTTTGAAGACTTGGCTCAGCTTCAGGCAGCCATCTTTGGCTAACTAGATAGGCTCTTTTCCTTCATGCTAGGCTTCCTTTTTCCCCATAATGCATCCGCAACTATGACATGAAAATGGAGCCATAATCTGTGTCCAGGAGTTAGAGACACGATGGTGTGGACGGTAAGGGTATTTAGTAGCCTAAAGTGACTTACCTGCCTCATGAAACTTCATTTTTTATCACGAATTCTTGAAAACTTGTCTTGGTTTTAGACTGTCCCGTAAGACTAACTACATGTGTTCTTCTCCATGCCAGGCTCTCTCTGCTACCAAAAAAAGCAGTTCAAACCAAGCATTTCGATCAATTTCAGTACACTCCATCTTGTAACTCCAGTGGGTCTTAACTGATCCTAGCGCAGTCTGAATCAGATCGGTAAAAAGTCTCATAATCATAATTCTCCCCATTTATAAAATTCAAACTAACATATTACCCAAGAAATTTTCAATGATTACAAGAAAGCCAGCGGAAAACTCGGAGATGGCTTGCCAAAAACGTCTTGTTGAAACAAACAGTATCACGGCCTTGGTGGGTTACTGTGGTAATCCCACTCATCTTATTCAATCTTCTGGACCCTCAATTATATCCTAGTGAAGTGGACAAGCTTAAGTGGAACAGGTACTTCCCATGTGTGTCGGACTAGTGGCTTGTCAATGTCATCTTTTTCATTATTGTAGTCATCTCAAAGGCAACAACCTCCTTTTGCTCCACCTGATCTAGCAATGCAAATGCAATTGTGATCCTCAAACGCTGCACTTTAATTTCCAGGCTTGATTTCATTGAAGATGAGGGGTACGCCAGCTACAGAAGGGTTTTTTTTTAGAGTTCGAAGCTTCTAAGAGATGTCTAGAAGTAACAAGAACAGAACCCACATTTGACTGCGGCTCGTCACAGGATGCGGTGATCAATATGTGACTAATCATTTTGGGCGCAAACCACTGAGCAATGATCTAATAATAAGAATCAAAGAGCAACAGAAGACTTGTGAGACATCAACCCAACAGCAATCATCATTCTTCCAGCTAAAAAGATGTCCTAGAAATTACTTCCCAGAGTAGAATAGACTCATTAACAAAGCAACGACAGAATTGGAACAAGCCTAGGGAAGATAGAGTTACAAGGTCCATACAAATTCTGGAGCATCGGTCCTAGGACCTGCCAGGGTCCGGTAGAGGTACACCTTCTCGACCTTCTGCTTATCATACCCATCAGCAGTCTCAGCCGTAGGGGCTCCACCCCAAACAGCCTCCCCAACAGCCAGTTCTGACTCATTGATTATCTCCACATTCAGCATCGGCATCTCCCTCGCCAGGGCCTTGCAAGCCCCAAGGGTGACCTTGCAAGAGGACATCCAAAGGGATCGCATTGTCTCGTACTTCCCCGGGTCCGACAAAAGGGCTGCGTCCCCAAAGGGGCTGTCCCTGATCTCTAGCTTCCTCAGATTCTTGCAACCGTTCAGGACGTATGTCATTCCCTCATCACTTTTCCCAGCAAATGCAACAGAGAGCATCTCGAGTCGCTCTGCATACATGCCTATGTACAAGAAGACTTGATCTGTTAAGAGGCCCGAGAGGGAAAGTCTCCTCAGTCCTTTACAGGACTGGACGATCGCCCCAAATCCTTCATCAAGGGGGTGCTGTGTTACAGGATCTGCCTTTATGGGGTCCAGGATGCAGAGCCTGAAGTGGATAAAGTTGGGGCAGTTTGTGGCTACTGTGATCAGGGCAACATTGGTCATCTGGTAGCAGAAGTAGAGCAGTGAGTTGAGCTTCTTGCAACCGTTGGAGATTGCAACAAGGCCTTCCTCTGTGACCATGGTGTTCCCAACTCCAAAAGGATCAGATGGGAAGACCCTCAGCTCCTGCAAATCTTTGCAGCTTGAAGCCACAACCTCCAGCCCTTTGTCCCCAATGCAATCAAGGATCTGAAATAGAATCAAAATTGTGCATCAAGCACTTGCCTAGATCACATAAAGGGAAACTTTAGACTTTATTTAAAAACTGAAGTATAAGCTCCTGTTCCAACTGGCCAAATCACATATAAATGATTCTTCTGAGTAGTCTTACTGGCATCAATCTCTGAAGATTTCTAAGTACTTCATTCAAAAACATTTTTATGTGCAAGGGCTAAGACCAATATCTCTATAGTCTATACAAAAGGAAAAGATAATTAAATCTCAGGCACGGTCAAGAAGACCATACCCACAGGCTCTGAAGTTTCCCGCAAAGACGAATTAGCTTTATTAGCTCACTACAAGGAATACCCGAAGCATAGCTCAAATTCAACGATGTTAGGTTTGAGCAGAGAGGATAAATAGCAGATGGGCAGCAAGGCGCTACTTCTAGAAATCCAGACAAACTCCTGATATATTTGCATTTCTCAATTGTATTCTTCAGCTTGTAGAAGGTCTCAGAATCAGGATCATGGATGAAAGACCCAATGCCCAGGTCCACTAACTGAGGAGCTTGCATGAGAATCTTCTGCAGCGAATCGAGGGGTACAGCACGGTTCACCCTCAAAGTCTTGAGGTTGGGAGATCGAGCCACGAGACGCTCGAGTGCTGCTAAATTAATTTCACCATTAAGGCATGAGAAATTTAAAGTGACAAGAGATGTGCTGCTCTCAGGGAATTGGTTCAGCCACTGGTTCCCATGGTCCTCAACCTCATTTTCTTGCAAGTCTAGCTCCCTAAGAAACCTAGTAACAACATATAATGAGGAGATGTAAGGAAAAAGTTAGAGAATAGCACAAAACAAAATCATTATAAACCTAAAGTTTATTTTCTATGTAAAACTCTTTATTCTTGTCTCCCCTAAGGCCCTACCAAGATATCAAGTAAAGTAAAACCCCAGCAAGTAATTAATGAATAGGCTTCCCAGAATTAAAGCTGAACCCCGATCAAATAAAACTCAATGCAACGATTTCCCAGTGCAGTTATTTTAAAAATATTTTGTCCTCACACTGCACAGTTTATTATGTACAGCACTTATTAATAGTTCAAAGAACCACATTGTAAAGTTGCTCAGATGCATGGAAGAACAGTGATAATCTGAAATGACTCTGTACAGTAGTACATTCCAATGATGCAAATTAGGTCAAACTCAACTAAATTTCAGAATCAAATGAACCATTATACCTATGTTCGAACAACTTGTGGCACTCAGTATGCAATATGAACAACTAAGAAATCAATACATCTATCACGGGAAACAGCTACAAACTAGTCATAATCCTGCAACAATGTGAAGGAGAATAAAGTGATCATAAGAAGCAGCAGAGAAAAACATGAAACCCACATGAGATATCTCACCTACAATCGGCAGCAATAAATTTTAGGCCATTGGTAGTGAACCCTTCACAGCTGACAAGAACCAAAGACTTGAAATTCGCAAATGATCTCGAGATCAGCTCAAGACTTTCATCTGTAACCACCATCCTCTTCAGCCTAAGCTCCTCCAAGTTGACTTTACTATTAGCCAAGGCAACGACCCAGGGGTAGACACGCCCTCCCCAGTCGTGTGGTAACAGGTTGAAATCCGCAAAATGGGGCTTTCCCTTCAAAGAAAGGGATCGAATTGCGGGAAACCTCCACACTAACCTCTTGGGACTGACTGCATAGCAATTTCCTATGAACACACTCTGCCTGCTATGCCTCTCGATCCTATACCACGATTTACACACTAGGGAGATAGAATTACGGTCTCGGTGCGATGTCACATAATCAAACACGTGCTCTATCGCTTCATCTGGAAAGTAATTCATCTTTTCTTACCCAAGCTCAACACCTGACTAGAGTCAAACCCAACTTTTCTTTCATGAAAGATGAAACCCAACTTTTATAAAGATAACACAAACGCTAGAAACAGGTAGATCTCAACCCCCAATAATCCCTAAACACTAAATCCGAACAATGAGAAAATTTTAATCGATAATGTTATTTTAAAATACTATGTTTCCTAAATATATGAGATATTATCTCTAACAGAGGGAAATCCCAGTGGAAACGAACGATAACTAATGAGAACCTTTCTCACATGCTCGTCTCTGCTTATCTGCAGATCTACATAAAGGCGGCTAGCAAAGTTACAAACTTTCTCCACCAGGAAGTGAAAACCGCCACGTCTATGATTGCTACAAGTAAAAAAACAGAGACGTAAGGCAGTGGAGGAGGAAACAGGGAAGGAGCTATGAATGAGCTCCCAACCGAGAGTTCCGGCTCTCAGAATCCAAGCTTTCGAGAGTAGATTCTCCCGGGCTCAATCTGCAGTCTCATGATAGCGTGAATCAGGATCTCCCAGTCTCTCTTAGCCCCTCTTCCTCTACTTTATCTCATCTGGAGTCGATCTCCGAACATGGCGTAGCTTCAGCTTCAGAGAGACAGAGACAGAGAGAGAGAGAGCTTTTGCAGTGCTGAGATGGCCAATCACGGTAAACGCATTTCTGCCATTTTCCATCTAACCATGGTTAGATCCGACGGCTGGTGTCGCCTCTATCTGAAGTACGGAACGACTCAAGGACTCGGAGATGGCCACTGATGCACGTAAAATGGCGAGAGTACCCCCACTGTCGCACGAATATTTTCTCACTGCCATTTTTTGGATAAGATCTAGAGACTGTGAAGGTCCCCCCCCCCCACGCGCACATTGTGAGCGAGTGTCATTCGGGTCGGGTCCAAATCGGGTTCTCGCGCTATCGTGCATGGCGACTGCTCATACGTCTAAAAGGGAAAGTGTATGTTCTTCCCTTTTGATGAAGACGGCCGAAATGTCGCGGGGAACAATGATGAGAGAACTCGAGATTCCGCAATTTTCGTAAATAATCTCACCCTTAATTTCATGATTAATAAATTTAATAATTATAAATTCTTTTTATTCACTTGAATCACAAATCTTATAAAAAAAAATTTAAATAAATATTATATAAATTTTTATTACTATCATCAATTTTTTTTATTAAAATATCTTATTTCTCCTTAATAAATTCTTCATAATACTCACCTTTTAATTTTCGCCCTCTCAAATCCATCCCCTACGTGAAGGAGAAGAACGGATGTGGATAAACATGAAAGACAGTGTACGTTACTTATGACCGTTGTTTCACGTGTTTGTTCAGACATAACCAACCTTACTTCTCTTAAATTATGTAATAATAGGGCGATCATTTTTATTTTTATTTTTCATTTCAGAGATGAGGCGATGTCACGAATCCGACACATTTCTACTAGAGAGAAACTAGCGAATCCGATTAAGCTTGTCAAAAATGAGTACGACATAAAAAAAATCGCGTATGAGTTAGGATTTTCGAGTCACTCAAAATATTTCACTATATCATATTGAAGCACAAAAATAATATTCATAACAATAAAAATAAGAAAATTATAAGAATTATAGAAAGAAGTTATATTTAAATAATTATTTCGAAATTTTATATAAAATTTATTAATAATATCATATAAAAAATAATTATTTTGTTCGGCGTAATTTTTTTGCCGAATTGACAGATTTAGAATCCCAAGTCGGAAAGTTAATATGAAGCGGTGAGATACAAAGACTCCGACCCAATTTCCCACGTTGTTAAATTATTTACCTCCCACGCGTAAACGGTAGAAAATAATTAAAAATGGCGGCTCCATGAATTTGAAATGTGACCCTTTTGTTTTTTTTCTAAAAGAGAAATTAGGCAGAGAGTCGAGAGAAGCACGCGGCATCATGGCGCATGGCACAGCGACGTCGTGGTCCTCCTCCTAGGTTTTCACCTTGTCTGCGTATAAATTCCTAGACATATCGTTTCCGACACGAGGACCGACAAAGGAAGGACGGAGGAGAAAATCCGATTCATGGAAACATTTCAGATGATAGGCATGGTGGGTGTCGGTCTCGACGGAGGCTCTTGAGGCGAGGACGAAGAGAGGCGAGAAATGGGACGACAGGAGCTTTATGTCACTTTCAAAACGTTAGAGGACCGATCTTCCATGCTGTTTCCTCTCGCGTGTCACCTAGTTGAATTCCCGATCCACCGAGATAGTAATTTGGAGTTTCAAGTCTCATGGTCAAATCCATTCTAATATGTTCATCTAATAATAAAAAAAAACATTAGCTAATTGTGTACTATTTGCGCTCGGACTCGGAGGAAACCGGCTCCTTGAACTACACTTGACCTCCGGTGGTCTGNGTCGGACTCGGAGGACACCGACTCCTTGAACTACACTTGACCTCCGGTGGTCTGCGTCGACAGGGCCAATGTTTTGTTCCGTTCGTCTGACATTATTGCAGATAAATGTGAGAGCCCGAATGCTGCATAAAGATGAGCGGTTGATTCTCGTTACTGTCGAGTGCCTTTTTTTTATTAAAGAAAAAGGTTGAATTCTTGGGGTTCTAAGCATGAAAATTTTCAGAAATAAAATTTAATACAATAATGTCGTGTCCGACATTGGATTAAGGATCGATTATTCGGTTTCTTTCTCCGGCTAATTCTTTTCTAGGCCCATTCCTTAGCTCTGGGCAAGGGTTAAAAGGAAAAAAGAAAGATAAAAGAGGGAGTGGTCATTGAGGATTCTCTCTTTGCAAGGTGGATGCTTCTTATCCAATACATGGAATCAGAATGCCCAGAAAACAAGAGGAGTACGGCAGATTCCGACGATGAGAACCGATTTCATGACGTCTCGGTTACAGATGAGGAATAACGTTGCTGTCCATGTGTCCCATTTACTTCCTCCCTCTACTTCGCCCAATGAAAGTCATTTTTCAATGTCATCAGTAATTTTTTACGACATAATATGAGAGGTCAAAATTCACTCCTAAGCAATCTTTAGTGTTCGGTTTACATAATTACTTCTTCATCTACATCTCTGGTGAATCTACAGCTCAATTAATTTATTTGAGATAGTATTATCTTGAATTCGAATGGGAAGTACAATTAAAAATGAGACCAGGTGCCCCCCGATCTATCTGCTTAAATAACAATTAGATAGTCGGATGAAGATCCTGCATTAATCTAGATATCTTGCTCGACCATTTGTTTCCATCAAAGTAGGGGATGGTACTCTCACTCATTTCTCCCATGACAATTGGATAAATCGCGGCTCGTTGATCTCCTCTTGTTCAAGAGGCTTCAGCTGCTTCCCCACAATTCCAATGCAGGCGAAGTTATCCTCCATTTTCAAGGATGGTACATGGACTTGGCCGAGAAGCTTTGATAATGAGGCAATCTAGATACAACTTTTGACTGAATCTTCTATCTCCAAGGTCGTGTCAGGCGCTGCAGTGTATCGGGGATGGTATTCTCCTACCTAAGGCGTCAACCACTTGGAGCTCCATTAAGGGGGAAAAAAAAAGAAGAGGCAAAGAGCACATTGGCACAAGGTCCTTCGGTTTTCTGGGCATATTCCTCGCTTGTCTTTTGCTTCATGGCTCGCCATACTTGATAGGTTAACCACACAAGAAAGACTCTCAATTAAGGAAACTACAACTGGCCAATTCCCCAATTTGTAAGTTGTGTAGGGTCGAGGCAGCTGAGACTCGAGACCACTTCATTCTTCGGATGCAAGCAAATATCTAAAATTTGGTCTAATCTTCAAAACAAACTAATATCATTTGGGAGTATGGGCAACTGGGTCCAAGAATTGCATCATATCTGCACAGTGTGGAGAGGCAAAAGTCTCGATGCCACCACTCAGAAACTTGCCTTCATTTGCTGCATTTATAGTATATGAGAGGAACGCAATACTCAGAGGTAGCATTTTGAATCCTTCTCTCAGATACATGAGTGGATTATATTGCTGATCAAACACAGAACTACGACCTCCCTAAGATAGAGCACAAGCTTAATGGCAGTTCAATGGCTCAAGTTTTAGGTGTTGGTGATTCACTGTAACTCTGCACTCATTTTGCTCATTTTTGTGCACATGAATAGTTTCATCCATAATTTTAAAAACCGGACTGGGTCAATCAGTTCAACCGGGAGCCGGCCACTTACTCATCTTGTTCTCATAAATAATCCAATTACACTTTAAATTAGATTAAATCTAGTTGAATAAGTGAATTCAATTGAACCGATAAGAAAATCGGATACGTTAAAATAAAAAATAAAAAGTAAAAAATTATTAGAATATACTTATTTTATTTTACTAAACTTATATTTATATTTTATATTGAATTTGATATTAATATAATGATTATATTAATTATTTTTATGATAAATTATAATTAAATTATAATATTATGTTGATTTATTGGTAATATTATATTATTAATATTATTTATTAAATATGATATTCGACCTATTGAATTCCAGTCTGATCTATAAACTTATATCTTGACTGGTTCTCGATCTGGTCCGATTTTAAAAATTATGGTTTCATCTGATTAATGAAATCACACCCAACTTCAAAAAACAAAAACCCCATAGATTGTTGATCAGTTAGATACTTGGACAATTACATACCTATCTTATCCTTACCATCCTTTTATCTTAAAAAAAATTAATGAATCTATCATATTCAAACATGAATTAGCCATTGTAGATTGAACTTTTTAAATGTTGAATAGTGTAAAAAATTATATAATCTTGTCTCGGCTCGTCTGGGCAATTTCCAAATATAGAATTAACTTTGTATTCGAATAAATAAAAATAAATAAAATTTAAGAGAGGCTCATGTGATACCGAGGGAGAAGAATATAATTATTGCTTTGAGCCGTTCAGGGCAGAATCATGCATCATTTACCCTTTGAAGTGCAATGGACGACCATTGCATGGCGACTACGTGGGCTTGCATGCCGAAGAATGAGAGAGAGAAAGAGAGAGAGAGAGAGAGGCAGGAGAGATATTGAAGGTTAACGAGGAGTCCATTAATTAACGACAGTTGAACCCGTGACCTGTCCACCTCAGACCACGATCCTATTAGTACGTCGTATTATCTTTTGTCATATATATGTATATATATGTATGATGTTAATAATAATTTTGAGGAGCGCCCACGTAATAATCCATGAACGACGTGCACATATACATTACTCATGGGTATCTCTCTCTACCTCTAAAAGATCGAAGTTATATATATATATATATGGAGGGAACTCTCGGTTGCTTGGGCAAAGGGCTCTTAAGCCACGAGTTTCTATGCTCTCTCAAAATCCCATCGTCCTCAGTCCCACTTGCAGGGGAAGGGCTCTCAAAGCCTGCATAATTGATTTGATTAAGGGACAACAGAGAGGGGCCGGGGTGTGCGTGTGCAGCAGAAGCCTCAAAAACCGCCATTGATTTCTGGGTGTGAAGGAGGGAAGGAGCAGAACTTTAGCAACACCTGTGCTCTTTCCCTCCCTTGTCTTCTTCATCCCTCTCCCGGCCATTCGTCGCCCTCTCCGTTGGCCCCCTTCCGACCTTATCATCCTCTGTCTGTCTGTCTGTCTGTCTGTCTGTCTCCATATCTCAGACTCAACACCTCCACTCCACTTCTCAATGCAAAGTTGAAAGCTCCCATCACTCCCCACACCTAACCCTAACCCTAGCACTCTCCAACTGCAGTTAAGCTGTGCGTTCTTGTCTAATTTAAGTTCATCTACCCCTAGAAACAAAAACCCCATTCCTGATAGGAAGTAAAATATCTCAATGCATCCGTGAACCTGCATTGCCCATTTGTCACTGTATCCACCCTCTCTCTCGCACGTCATCAAACCCTAGACCCGGCCCATTATCTCCCGTGGGTGGTCATGAGTAATCACGATCAGACATCTAGAAAGACTGAAATGTGCGTTTGATCAAAAGACCAGATTTGACATTAGGGCAAAAGAGGTGAACGCATTGAATAGGAGGAGTTCGATGCATCTAAGTTGAGACTTGATTTTTGATTCAATTCTCATAAATGAGACTTCCGTTCTTTATTTATTTATTTTTTTACATTCATGAATCTCTCTTATAAAGGAATGAAAGTTGGATGCATAGAAGAGTCACAGATGTCAACCACGACTGACCACACTGCACCCTTAGAAAACCTTGATCAAAACCCAAGAAGGCGGAGAAGAGAGGAGAGCCCCCTTCCCAAAAATGGAAAAATAAATCGTAGAGGGAAGAAGAGCTTCGAGCTCTCACTCACACACACACACACAAACACTTGACTCACTGATCGCCCGCATTATAACCTCGCGCACACACCCCTCTTAGTTGAATGCCGAGCGTCCATCGCCCTGCAGCTCCCAAATCTCAGACTCACCACTCTCCTCCCTCTCTTTTTTCACTGAAACCCAAACCAAAGAAAAGCGAAAGGAAAAAAAGGGAAACCTCAGAGGCTCAGACCCCCAAAGAAAAAACAAAAGTAAAAACGATAGAAGAGCTTATAATGATGGACAGAGTCATCATCGTCCCTCAGCCTCATCAGACCTCCCACAGAAACGAGGCCGCTGTTGCCTTGGACAGGGACAAGGTTGCTCGGAAGCCTGGCTGCTCCGCCGGGCCCTCAAGGCACGATCCTGGCAGGGACCTGGTGGTGGCCGCCGGGGCCGGCGTGGGTGTGCAGAGGAAGAGGCGGAACATTGCCCGGCGGAGGCGTCCCGCCACCAAGTTCCCATCCTTCACCACCACCACCACCTCCTCCTCCTCCTCCTNAGCGGAACATGGCCCGGCGGAGGCGTCCCGCCATCAAGTTCCCATCCTTCACCACCACCACCACCACCACCTCCTCCTCCTCCTCCTCCTCGTCGCCCTCGCCACCGCACGGGCCACCGGAGCCGTCCCCTGCCCCCGCACGTGTGAGCTCCTCGTTCCCTCCAAATTATTCTCGTACATTCATATTTCTTTTCCTCAAATAAACACAATTTCCATTTTTTTTGGGGTTCTTCAAACTCTATAATTGGGTCTAATTAGCTTAATCGGGTTCCTTTTTATCCATCAATTTACTCATATCAGTTTACATCTATTGCCCAAAATTCGAAAAAAAGAGATTCATTTAATTAATGTAGATGGAAAAATAAATACTCCTTGTAGCTGAATAAATAAAATTTCCCATATTAGTTTATCTTTTGCAGTTCTTTATTAAAAAAAAAATCAGATCCACCCGCTTTTCTCGTCGTAGTATTTCATTTCGTCATATATTGTACAAAAGCCTCGATTGCACTTGCTATCACAGAGGAGGGATTGGCCTTGAAGGGGATAGCTAACGAGAATCCAACCTCAGCCTTCTCGGTTGGTTGCAGGATCATTATCCCTTGCACTTGCTACGCTCTATCTTCCCCAGAATGTGTCATAAGATTAAAGTTTGTATTAGATCCGTTCGATCTATCTCATAGTGAAACCCGTCGTGTCCTTGCCCGATCCATGTGATTTCCGTCAGATAACGGTTGTGATTTGTGTAGATGGGCAGATTAGCTAGTAGACTTCACATATATCAATACAGCCACTTGCTTCGTAGAAATGTATTGCTGCTTGAGCTGCAATCACAAAATTTGGGTCTTAATCTGTTAGATTCACGAGGACGCAGGACTCGGCGATGCAGATTAGGCTGAAAGTCAATTACTGATAATTTGCCAGCTCGTTTACACTCTCTGGTATGAAGCAACTGAACTAGATGTGAGGTGGTTTGATTTTGCACAAAGATCCCTTTTCTCGAATCGTCCTGATTCTAGATACTGCATCAAGCATGGCTCTCTAAGTTTAGAAAGCGATTCGGAGCATATTCAGACACAATCTTGATGGCCAAGCTATCATAGGGAAACCCAAATGTTGATCTATAAGCCTCGAAATCCGAGAATTCTCATCGAATATTCACAGTTTGGATTGTTGAAATATAATTTTCATTTTCTTTGCTAATTAAGTTCGAGCTTATTCTTTTCAGTCTCATAGGAACTCTTGGAATCACATCTTAGTCAAATGACTGCTAAATTTGTGCTATGATTGTACAATTTTCTTAGGGGCTTGATCCGAGGAGGCTGCGATTCCTTTTCGAGAAGGAACTCAGGAACAGTGACGTGGGATCGCTCCGAAGAATGATTCTTCCCAAGGTTATTGGTGCATACAGTCCAACTCTCCCCATTCCAAACGAATGCCATAAACGAGTCAATCTGTTCAAGCGATAGAGGGTTTTACCCATTCACCGGTTTATCGGATGGATTAATGACGTGGCTGTATTTGATCGTTAGATCGATTTTGATTTCAGAAAGCAGCAGAAGCTCACCTGCCGGTCCTCGAGTCTAAGGAGGGGATTCCCATCAGCATGCACGACCTAGACGGTCTCCATGTCTGGAGCTTCAAGTACAGGTTCGAATTCCTCTCTCGAACTAAAAACATGTAACAGGTAGAACTTCTCTCGCTCTATCTTGGCTTTGATTTACAGCAGATGCTACATTAGCATACCAACTGATACATACAGACACACGCTTCGTTTTGTTTAGAATTTTGTAACCGCTTATAAATATAGATGATAACAATGTACAGAGTTGACGATTGATATGAATATTAGAGAATTCATTCTGAGATAACGATGGCCAACTGAGAAGGTTTGTTTTATTCTGAATGCAGGTTCTGGCCGAACAACAATAGCCGAATGTATGTGCTCGAAAATACAGGTACTTGGTCGTTTAACGGTTTTTTGATTATCTGTGCTGCCGAAAACCGTAATGAATCATCTCAATGATCGTCGCATTTCTCAGGGGATTTCGTCAGCACGCATGGGTTGCAGCTGGGAGACTTCATCATGGTCTACCAAGACGATGAAAACCAAAATTTAGTGAGTCGTCCGGCTTCTGTACAGATACTCACTCATTGTTCGATTTCCTCAGGTCATCTTTCACTGCTGGCTCTCGTAAATAACTTTGTCTTCCCCGATCAGGTCATTCAGGCGAGGAAGGCTACCGAGGAAGAGGATGTCTACATGGACATAGTGAAGAGCAACATCGACGATATCTTCCTCCAGGGTAACTACGACCTGGAAAACAATGCCAGCTCCTTCAGCTATGAGTTCTGCCCTATCCTTGATGACGACGGCATGTCCTTCATCTACGACACAACCTTCTCAAGCGACTCCCCACTCGATTTCCTGGGGGGATCCATGACCAGCTTCACCCGCACCGGGCCAGCCGAGAGCTTTGGATCGGTCGAGAACCTCTCCCTTGACGACTTCTACTGATGTCTACCGTGAAGAAATTTAGCTGATGGAGGGAGGAGCTGCATTTTGCCTAAGAAGAAGAAACTGAGAAGGGCAATTTTTTTTTTCCTTTCCTTTTTGCGTGTTCGGGCTTATTTGGTCGAGTTTAATGGCACTCACGATCACGAAGTTTGTTCCGTTTCTCGTATCTCATCCTTTGCTGTAAACATATCATCGACATGTAGTCCGTGACTGCGAGCCTGCTCGTGCAAGATTGTGTATGTTTTTGAGCTAATCATGGAATAACAAAGTGCCATGCTCTCTGATGGCACTTTTATCTTACAAGGTAAAAAAATGTTTTGAGATAGTAGTCGTTAAATAACATGCCCGTCTAGCTCAGTCGGTAGAGCGCAAGGCTCTTAACCTTGTGGTCGTGGGTTCGAGCCCCACGGTGGGCGTTTGTATATTTGTTTGTTTATTTATTTTTGCATTTTGACATTTCATAATTTATATATTACATTTTGTCCAAAAAAGAAATGATAGAGAAGTTTGGGGAGCAAATTGAAATTTCCCCGATGTACATACACTTCAAGAGAAATTATGAGCCGAAGAACAAATACACGATTTTAACACGAAGAAGCCTCATCATTTATCATTGATCATCACCACCATCGGCCTCGGAATCTTTGATGCACTGGAACTCCAATCTCCGCCATAGCTGCTGGCCTCTCTCTCCTTTTTCCTTCTCTTGATCTCTTCCCCACCCCCCCTCTCTCTGCTGTGGTCGAATCGATTCAATGGCGAGCAGGTACTGGGTGGTGTCTCTTCCAGTGCAGGGCTCCACGCCCGCGTCCTCTCTCTGGAACCGTCTCCAAGAGCAAATCTCGAGACACTCCTTCGACACACCTCTTTACAGAGTACTTTCATCTCCATGTGTCTCTCTGTGCGAGATCCGATTCAGAGAGGATAGCATTTATCCCATTTTCTTCTTGAGTTGTGAATAAATAGTCTTCCTTTTGCAGTTCAATATACCTAATCTCCGCGTCGGAACTCTGGACTCTCTCCTTTCTCTCAGCGATGATCTCTTGAAGGTAATCCAATCTTCCAATCTCCATTGAAAATCAGCTTACTTTTAGATTTCTGTGATCCGCAAACTGGCGATTGTGAAGCGATCTTAATTCCGATTCTTTGGAAATAAAGGCTTTATCTACCAGCTATTCAATTGTAGGAAAACTTATGGAGTTACGTGTGATATAGTTCATGGAATTGAGTGGTGTGCTGCTATGTAGATTCATTGATTTTTCTACATGACCTTCCTTCTGTTAGCTGAAATAATTAACATCTGTTTTCCTGGTCTGATAATTATATTCTTGCCTATGTGGCTCAATTGCATATGGAATAATGGAATGGCCAGTCAAATAGCTTCATGGAGGGAGCATCACACAAGATCAGGCGGCAGATCGAGGAACTGGAGAGGGTGTCAGGTGTGGAGAGCAATGCGCTAACAGTAGATGGTGTGCCTGTTGATTCCTACCTCACAAGGTGGTTTAGTGGTCTCAAAGTTTTGTAGATATTTATGAGTGACGTCTGCATGTGTTCTATGGATTGATTTTTTGTTATTTTAGAAGGGAGCCTACTCTATTATTTCATCCACTTGTTCTACTTTCAGGATTTATGTTTTTTTCTTTCAGCAATATGTATGCCATGATGACTAAACCTTGATATTGGATCACAGGTTCATGTGGGATGAGGCTAGGTACCCAACAATGTCACCTTTGAGGGAGATTGTTGACAGCCTGCAGGGTCAGGTGGCAAAGATTGAAGATGATCTAAAGGTATTGCATTTTTTACTTCGGTTCTATGATTTGTATAGATAGTAGAACAATATGGTCATCAGCTCATCATCAAAACTCTACTTTAACTGTGTTAAATGTGGCACTGGGTTTAGATTTCTTATTTTCATTTTTCCTGATATATGGTATGAGTTCTTTGATTGAGGAAATTTTGGCACCATTGGTGGAAATAACAGATTGGTCCATTAGTGGCACAGGGATTTCCTTAGAGACTGCTGCGTTCAGTAGATTCTCTAATATACATTGCTATTATATGCCCGTCTAGCTCTTGCTATTTATTTATGGATAATTTACAATTTTTACGACCTTTCCTATTGGAGAATTTTGTTGGCTGTAATGAACTGCTTATTGTCTGTAGTTTTCTCCCAAGGATAAGTAGCTGGTGAATGTTTGCATCTGAAACATCAAAATTGTCTGTTAGGTCCGTGTTGCTGAATATAACAATGTACGCAGTCAGCTCAATGCCATAAACCGGAAGCAGAGTGGGAGGTAGAATTATTATCTTTATTCTCATTGCATAGTGTGGTTGACATTTATGACAAGCATAATTGCTCTGCCTTTTTCAGCTTAACTGTTCGTGATCTCTCCAATCTAGTAAAAGCAGAGGATATCATCCTGTCAGAAAACTTAACCACTCTACTTGCTATTGTCCCTAAATATTCTCAGAAGGATTGGTTGTCAAGTTATGAGACTTTGACAAGCTATGTGGTAAGAATTGTAATTTCTGGATATTCCTGCTCTTGTTTATTACGATAGCACTCCCAGTTGACACCATAATACGGCGATTTTGAAGCATAACAAAGCAAGTGTATTTAATACCTGATCTGATTCCTTAGCTAAATTCTATGTTCTTTCAGGTCCCTAGGTCCTCCAAGAAGTTATATGAGGATAATGAATATGCTCTGTATACAGTGACCCTTTTCCGTCGTGTTGCAGACAATTTTAGAACCAGTGCAAGAGAAAAGGCATTTCAAGTAAGTCGATCAGCAGCTATAATTGTCCTTTTATATAAAAGTGTTTGATAGCCTTACTCATGCATCAGAACGAACTTCATTGTGAAACCTATCAGACATCTTTATTGTACCACTATCATAGAATGTATCAATGTTGCCTGGGCGTTTTCTGAGGAGATTTGTGATGATCTTCATGTGTCTATCATGTGATGTAGATCCGTGATTTTGAGTATAGCCCAGAAGCACAAGATAGTCGAAATCAGGAGCTAGAGAAACTGGTGCGAGACCAGGAGAATCTGAGGAGCTCTCTTTTGCAGTGGTGCTATGCCAGTTATGGAGAGGTATAGTTTCATGGGTCACTGCTAGACTTCTAGCCATTATAGTCATCTGAATATACAACATGTGGATCAATTCTAAACTTGTGACTATCATGATATCCTGCAAAGCTATGCAGACTTTACTTGCACATTTTTTGTAACTTGGATTGTATGAGTCATGCTGTGGTTGTACCTATATAGTTGCTTGAAGAAATAAGTGTTTGTGCCTTGATACCTAGTTTCTTAGGCTTCCTACATCTGGCATACATATTTTAGCACTTCTGAACATTTCAGTGGGCACTTTTCTGCAACTACTACTGCTTTGCCGTGGATTGCCTCATAAATTTCTTTCTTGCAGGTTTTCGGATCATGGATGCACTTCTGTGCTGTGCGTGTTTTTGCAGAGAGTATTTTGAGATACGGCTTGCCTCCATCCTTCTTGGTAAGTGTCAATGTACATCTGGTGGAAATTTTATCTATATTGACTATTTGGAAGTCGATTTGTAATAATTGAAATGGTCTTCTTCATTTTTTTTGGATAACTTCAGTCATGTGTCCTGGCTCCTTCGGCGAAGGGTGAGAAGAAGATCAGGTCGATCCTTGAAGGGCTGTGTGACAGCACGCACAGGCATGTCAAAATGTCTAATACTCAGGACTGGGATAACTTATCAACCATCTCATTCTCCCGATGATCCGTTCCTGGATAGAACTTTGAATTCTCATCTGACTCTATCCTATGATCTTTCTTATGCATGGGGGTTTTTTTTTTCTTTCTTTCTTTCAATGCAGCGCGTACTGGAAATCTNTTTTTTTTTTCTCTCTTTCTTTCAATGCAGCGCGTACTGGAAATCTGAGGATGATGTGGGAAGCATGGCCGGCCTTGGAGGCGATGCAGATTCCCATCCTTACGTCTCATTCACAATCAACCTGGTGTAACCGAGTGATTCTATGACGGAGTTCACAAAAGAGATTATCTGCCAGATAGCTATGACACTGCAGAGTGTTTTCGGTGCTAATGTACATTGAGCGTAAGACAATCCCCAAACTCTATGCTCATCTTTTATGTAATTTCGGCAATTTCGAGTTCCAAGTTGCCTCGGGGTTAGAATGTCGGAGTGAGGCCTCTTATTGACGGCATGCGTACCTGTTTATTATTACTTTTGCATGTTAAGATCCATTTATAATTATTACTTAATATAAAATTATTTTGGTGGCAAGTTCATTGTGTTGTTGCATTCATTTTCTAGCGCGCGCACACACACACACACATATTTGTTGCTAAATTAACTAGTGCATGTCTAGTCCACTTGATACCCTTTAGCAGCACCCCAGTGGAAATTTAACATTATATAGGAACAATTGACTCAATGTGGAGCTTCTCATAATCCATAAGTTCAAGCCTGAAGAAAAATGCCTGCCCACACTCAATTGCTGAAGGTCTGGATAAGGAAGGTCGTGCTCAGCTATAGATAGCTCAACGATAGGAAGGGCGGTCTGCCCTGTGCATCATTGTCCCGTGCCTTTTTTTTTTTCTTTTTTGCCGATTTTCAATAGATCAACTATTGAAGATCGGTATCTCAAGGCACACAGCAACTAAATAACATGACAGTCCTAAGCACCAGTGCTTAGGATGTAATCAATCACATGCGAATAAATATGTAAGAGTTAAAAAACTTTTCGAAACCATTCACCATGGTAAACAATACCAGCCCATTATTCCTCTTCAAGCTCATAACTTTGTACCCACCCCCACTTCTCATGTCATTTCGGAGATGAATTGTCTTCAAATATTTTTTCTCGTCATTGAAATGCAATACACCAACCTAGCTACAAAATGACTCGAGAGGATCGCACTAGTCCCCTGTGAAAAGCCATAATCGAGTTAAAACGCAAAATTCTGGGCGGGCGCTGAGTCCCCAATGTGAAAGAATAAATCCCAGATGGTCTTGAGAGCCATNCAGTCCTCAATGTGAAAAGAATAAATCCCAGATGGTCTTGAGAGCCATTCAAGTAAAGCTCCCACATATCCCTATCATCATAATTATTAAATCCCTGTAAGGAATGACATCTGACATCGGAAATTGCTGATGAATGCTGAATCCCCCTTGGTTTCTGGCAGCTTAAGCCTTTGCAGCTGGAGCAGCGGGAGGGGTGACACCACCAGTTGTCGGCCTAAGCATGACGGAAGGATCTCGTCAGTGCAATTCAATACAACAAGAGGGATACAGACTAGTCATGTTTCACACAAAGGAATGGAGATGTTCACGATGGAATGGAATCTGTGCAGAAAACTGGTTTGAGTTTATATGTCGATTCCATATCATGCCATTTCCGTTCTTTCATAAAGGACAGGAGGTCAGGAACAGCATGGCACTTACAGTCCAACGAACACTTTGAATGCATCGTAGATACCCCACTGGGCACCAGTGAGAGTTCCGATCATGACAATACGGAGTGGAAGCCCACGGGTGAAGAGACCCCACAACCCAAGCTTCTTAACAGCCTGAGGTGAAATAGAAGAAATAGAATGTAATGAGGATAATGAACTTCTTGATATGGAATTTAGACACAAAGTGATCTAACAGGAACCACATGTTAGAGAAGAGCACCCACATCACCAACAGTTGCTCCTTTAGCATTGTTGAGGAAAGACACAAGATTGTCAGCGGGGTGAGACACAACTGCACAGAAAACACCAGCAATGTATCCACCAGCAAAACTCACTCCAAGCTGCAAAGATTTGCTGCACTGATCCTTGGGCGTGGGAATGGAGTACTTGTAGATCATTTCAACGATGGTCTCAAAAGATGCAAACTTCATCATAGTATCTGTAGATACAGACACAATTTTAAAATTTTTCCATAACGTTACATCAAACCACAAAATAAAACATGTGCCTGTGCAGATAATCTCAAGGTTAAAAGATCAAAGAGAGGAAAAGGTGAAATTATTCCAACATGCTAAAATTTTTTGGATCAAGAGATCACATTACTCCACACTCAACAAGTAAGAAACACACCCATATGTTTCAACAGGCATCGGGAACGATGCCTCAACTCTGCAGGATCAAGCTAGCCCTAAAATATAATAGCATATTGGAATTATTTTCATAATTGCTAGTATATCAAAAGCATTTCCACAATTTTCGAAAAATATAATCAGTCATGATAGGAATTCAAAAAGTTAAGAGGATTGGTTCTCAAAAATAAGGTAAACGTGATGATTCTCACATAAAGTATGGGATTCAACATAACCATTAATTGCAATGAAGGAATCTCATAAAAAGAATTTGACATGGTTAATACAGGAATCTTGTGATTGATCTGCCAAAATGATACAACAAAGGATAGTCCATGATAATATAGATATTTTTCTTCAACAAGGCTACAACTTACAGGGAATCTGACGGCCCCAAAGAGGAGCAATACCCTTGTACAACCTGCAGCAATTAACATATGATCAGAACAATCGCAATCAGGGTATCCTCACCAAATTGGCATAATGCAAAACATTAATTGTCAAACATACCCTAGAGCACCCTCAGATTTCACGAACTTAGGCAAACCATCACCTAGACCTCTAGCAAAGCCAGGCTGAGTTTGCACCCTGACCTTCACCGCCTCGAAGGGACATAGAGCAACATCAGCAATCACCTCAGCAGATGCGGAACCAGCAAGGTAGATCAGTGTCTTATATTTGGAAGCATACTCTGGTCCAGCAAGGTCAGAGTAATACTTCTTGAAGAACTCATAAAATCCAAACTTGCAGGCCCCCTGGGCACTGTAACCCAATAGAGTGGGCACCCAACCCCTGAAGAAGCCCTTGACACCCTGCTCCCTGAGCAAGACTCCAAAGCCTGAAGTGATGCTCTTGTACTTGGCAGGATCGATCTGAAATATCAACCATCAAACACAGAGATCACGTTGATATTATCACCCGAATTTGCTAGTCAATACCAAATTCACAATTTGTTAAGTTGCTCACTGAAATATCTTTGTGCACATATACACAAATTGATGCATATGTACATTTGAACATAATCAATATAAGAAATGCAAGCAAATAACAAATGGAGGATACTGGATAGAGAATATGAGCTGATGATTAGAGATAAGTGAGAAAGCGATCAAACTGATTTGCAGACATAAGTTCCGGTGTACTAGCTTCTAAACAATTGCAGCAAAATGCAATCCTACAAGGTAGAATTACGGTCAACAGAAATTGCAGATATAATGAAATAAGAAAGAAGATCACCCAAGATACATATAAATGTGCAAAGAAAATGACAATGATGTAACTTATAATCTAGACGCTGGAGAAATCGAATCACATTCACGTCTTATGATTTTGCATCATTAACCAGAAAATCGTACGATCCAACCCTCAAAACAAATCCACTCTTCTAGAAAGCTACACAAAAAAAGAAATTCATTCAAGAGATCTTCGCGAGGAGGACCTGCATATTGCACTTGACGAGGTCGAGAGGGGTGACAGCCGTGTGAGTGAGACCGCAGCTGAGGATACCACCGGCAGTGCAGGCGGCGTAGAACTCCGGGGAGTACATCGCGATCTTCTTGCTGGGCTCGCTGGGGGCCGGAATCACGAAGCTCCTCAGCCCCGCCGGTTGAGTCGCGGGCTCCCGATCCATGGCCGATAACGAGCTAGACCCAGCTCCAACCATGTTCCCATGGAACAAAGGCTTCGTGGTGGAGGAGGAGTATAGGAAGGCAGGTATCAGTGATTGACGGGAGTTATCGGAGAGAGCCATTGAAGCCGATGAGGAGCTTGCGAGCAGAGAGAGAAAGAGGAGAAATGGAGGTAGGTGTTAAGGGTCGGCTTCTTCTCTCCCAATCTCTCGCAGCCCTAAAATGGCGTCTCTGTAGTGCGTACGCGATTGCGACGGTCAAAAAAAGATGTTAGAAATTCTTTTCTACTGGCCACACAANCTAGTGCGTATGCGATTGCGACGGTCAAAAAATGATGTTAGAAATTCTTTTCTACTGGCCACACAAAAAGCGAACACAAGGGGAGTAGCAAGGCCCTCGCGTGATATCCACGCGTCATAAAATGCCGCCATGGTTCGAGTTATTTGCAATCCTGCCACTGACTTGTAGCTGTGGAGAAAGCCTTGGCCGTCCGCTTATCTCGAAAACTTCTGCGATGTGGTTAATAACTTCAGCAGTGTGCTCCGCATTCGAAGACCCCGAGAGTCCCAATCCTGATCTCGAGAAGAAGTCTGCTGATAACTAAGCTTACAGAACCAGACATAGTCCCGGAATCGATCGATAGCCCTCTACAGGAGTTCAGGATCATTGGATAGCCGGAGCCGGCCGCAGAAGAGTGAAGCGCACTGCAAGTTTGAGTTGATAGGGCTGATGGAGGAGAACCTACGGCCAGCAAGCGGAGCTAGCGATGGGGGACGAGAAGAAGCGGGAGATCATTTAACTAAGATGAAAGGCCTGAAGGCTGACCAAGGGCTCTCCAAGAACGGCTAACGTGCCGGAAAATTGACCGAAAGAGGATTGACAGCAGCAGGTATATGGTTGCTCGTTGATATCCAACAACAATGCGTTATCATATCTTTCTGCAAGTTATTCTAGTATACGTACGTTGTCGTTCGTGGAGGTTTTTTTCTGTCGAGTTCAGCACAGAAGACACGAGCAGCATCGATGGAGCAGGATCATGTAAAACGCTGTGCATGGGTCGAACCATATGGGACTTAAGGTTCGGTCAGTCTCGATGATCAAATCGATATATCCTCATCAGGTAGACAATGCATATTCGTTGCTGAATGAACAGGAACAAAGCTCCAGCAAAGAGGAAACTCATTGCAGAAACCAAATATGTACAGTGACATAGCTAGGAGGGCTCGTGGTGCAGTAGTGCCGGGCTTCTGCCTGATACAGAGAGGTCTTCGATTCAATTCTCATGGTTTGTACCTTTCGTCCGTCCAACAGAACCGAACGAACTCTTGCACCGTAGCCAGCAAATGCAAGAGCTCTTTCCTGGTTTTCTCGATTTCAAGGTTTAGCTTCCAGTCAATTTCAGGAAGGTATATAAACTGTTTCATTCTTTAGGAGGAACTCCTGCAGGAAGTTGCAGATGGAAAAATCAATCTCCCATGGAGCTTTATCCTAATCCCTGTATAACCCACTTCTTTCCTCTTCGGAGGGCCTCTCTGCAGCAGATGAGTTCAGCTCATCCAGCTCTCATACTGCATCTGTGACCACACCCGATCAGCTAGCCACACTCTGACTGACGACGACTAAGTCATCAACTCAACTATCATATGAGCATTGGACCTCCCTTAGTCGAACCAGCACATGGGAATCGCGCTGGTAAACATACTCCTCAGATCACTATAAAATACCGAATCATGCAGAGAAGAAGGTAAGTTCACTCACAACTCTAAAAACGAAACATGCACTCTCTCAATACTCTTACTCTCCGACATTTAACTGACTTAGGCTTCATAGTATCATTCCAGATAAATCCTACCTAGTTTGGCCATCTTGGTGGTCACATTGCTGCGCCAAGATTCATCAGGGAAGCAAACCTTATGTGGGAATTAGTAAGATTCATCATAAATTGAGAAGTTTCACGTGAAGAAAGAGAGAGAGAGATTTCGTCCTTCTCCTCTGGGCTAACAACAAAAATAAGCAGCAATAGAGTTAGCTACAATACATTCTTGTGACTCAGGTTTTGTTGAGTTTCCACTTGGCTACCTCTATGCTGAGTAGTGCCGTGGTTGTCCACGTCTCTTTCAGGTCTACTAGCCCTTGGGCGATGATCTATTCTCTCATCCAACAAGTCTCTTTTTAAATTAACATCAACCGTTACACAAAATAATTCTCTTTATATGAATAGTACTACGAAAGCCATTAAATTTTCTTTCTGGTATATATTTGTTCGGCATCCATGCCTTTTCACTTTGGTGAGATTAGAAGAATTTGCAATTCTTAGATTTTTTTAAAAAAATAAGAATAATTAATTTATATTCGTAGAAAATTTATGGAGGTTTGACCAAGAAGCAGTTAAAACGTTGTCGCACATGCATGGAGCCAAGACCAACCTCGAAAAACCAGACATTCCTCGATAAACTCGTGGAACTCATGCAAATCTCAGCCAAAATGTGACACGTTATGAACGTGAAACTACACATAAGTATCCCAACACTAGTTAATGATGATGATGATGATCCTAAAGTCCACAAATTACCCTCAATCCACAAGAGATGGAAGCTTACGTAGCACCCGCTGGATTCGAGAGCTGAATGCCCACACAGCAATGGTTACATGGTTTGACACTCATATCGGATTCTTGCCTATATTTGGCGAAATGCGAATCCTATGTGTATGCTTGGAGCCCCTCGTAGCGGTTAAACTTGACATGAGATAGGAGCTACGGCATCGGCTTCTTCGGTTCCGAATCGAGGAAGGCAACCGATGGTCACTGCCACTGGTCGGCCAAGATGAGAACAACTTTGGTCACAACATTGCTGGTTGTTCCATTCCACGCGTCTTTCTATTCCCTATGCATATGTATGACCGTACGAAACGCCCGATAATTTATGTCCTGTCTGTCACGATGAAGAGGGGAAGTGCTGAAATGGAGTTAAGAGAGGCAGTAGAGTGGGGAAAAGGGGAGACCAAGGCCAAGAAGCCGCCGTAACCAAAGCTCAGAAGCAGAGTAGAGCAGACAGAGTCACAGAGAGAGAGAGGTGGGGGGGAAGGGTGGGGGTGGAGGATGAGAGGGCTGCTTGTATACTCTTTCGTGCCCTGAAGAAAAACTCGCTTCCTTTCTTCCTTCTCTTTCCCTGAAATCATATCCACGGGAAAAAGACTGAGCAAGAAAAAGGAGAGGGAGAGAGATGGTGCTGGGACCCAATGGCGTCGTTTGGNAGGAAAAAGAATGAGCAAGAAAAAGGAGAGGCAGAGAGATGGTGCTGGGACCCAATGGCGTCGTTTGGACGGATGGCGTCCAGGCGGAGGAGGAGGAGGAGGAGGACGTCTTCTCGTGGGCCCGGAACGCCGATGCTGCCCCCACCGCCGCCGAGGAGGTTGGCCCGGAAACTAAGCAGGATGACATCGCTATGTCCCTATCCTTCAGGTCCATGCCGGACACCGACGCCGCCACCACCTTGTACTTCAACTCCCAGCAGCCGCAGCAGCAGCAGCAGCCCCCGCAGGATCTCCACAGCTTTGCCTTCCTTGACGACTCCTCCTCCTGCTCCCCTACCCAGTCCCCATTCCTCGGCTTCGACCTGGCCCCCGAGGCATTCCTCCCCACTTTCAATCCCCCAAACATTCTCCCGATCTGAGTCCCCACAGCACTTTCAATTCGAACCCCGACGCTACCGCTGTCACTCTCCCCGAGCTGAGTCCGGGCCTTCTCGGATTCTTCGAAGGTTTCGAGGGCCCCTCGAGCCTAAATCCTCCCATGTTCTTCAACCGCCCCAAGGCTCTGCGGCCGCTCGAGGTGTCGCCTCAAACGGAAGCCCAGCCCACCCTGTTCCAGAAACGAGCCGCAAAGCATGGCCTCTCGGGCGTCATCGACTCTGGAGAATTCGACAAGAAGAAGCAGGTGGAGGAGGACGTCGGGGATGATATGGTATCGGTGCTCAATTACGAGTCCGATGAGGGGAACGATCAGATTGTGAGCGGTGCATGCGGTAAAATCGCAGTCGGAAGTGGGGATAGCACAAGGAAGAATGAGACTCTCAAGGAAAGTAACAACGCATTGACGGAAGCCGGAGACCAGAAGAGGAAGAAGAAGGGATCGCCGGCGAAGAATCTAACGGCTGAGCGGCGGCGGAGGAAGAAGCTCAACGACCGGTTCTACATGCTCCGGTCGGTGGTCCCTAAAATCAGCAAGGCAGAAGAATCCGTTTTGCTTAAAAAGATTGCATCTTTCTTCATTATTTTATTTCTCCAGAGTGTCCATTGAGTTGGGTGCTCTCTTGATCCCCTCTGCAGCTACTGGAAGAGGGGAAAAAATGGAACTTTTTGAGGGGTCACCACCGTTTAATGAACTTTTCGAGTCCCATAAAAAGCAATTCTGCATACTCTGTGGCTTGAAAAGGTGGGAAAGTGCTTTGGGTTATAACTGGAGACTAAGTACAGGAACACTTCTCTGCATGAAACATGCCGCAGATCAGATCCTGTTGGGTTTCACTTTTTCTTTCTCACGTTCAAGTATGAGCGATAGTTTCACTTCCTGAGACTATATACCCTTGGCATATGATTGCTACTTCTTACCGTCTGAGCCGGATCTGCAGATGGACCGAGCTTCGATCCTCAGGGACGCCATCAACTATCTAAAGGGGCTTGTGCAAAAGATCAGTGACCTCCACAACGAGCCCGAGTCGATGCCGCCCAGGATTCCGACCCCTTCCACAAGCTTCCACCCGCTGACTCCCATCTCCCAAAGCATCCCTTGCAGTGCGAAGGAAGAGCTGGGTCCGAGCTCCTTGCCAAGCCCCAAAGGCCAATCTGCAAGGGTACCCTATTGCGTATCAATGAAGGCTTTTGAAAATAGTGGGTCCTTGAATCCGACTTCAACAGTCCAAGACGAGAAGCGGGATCTTAGTTAGTTGTTGCACCAACGGGCCTATTCTTGAATTGAATAGCAAGAATTCCCGGCGGTGGTTTATCGTAATTCCGCGCTTCATTCGGGGGGCTATTCTGTTCGTCGTAGGTGGAGGTGAGGGTGAGCGAAGGGCAGGCTGTCAATATCCACATGTCCTGCGAGAGGAGACCGGGCCTCCCGCTCTCTGCCGTGAGGGCCCTCGACAACCTTGGATTGGACGTTCAGCAGGCCGTTATCAGCTGTTTCAATGGATTCGCCTTGGATGTTTCGAGAGCTGAGGTAACACGCACTCCCTCTATCGACAAACCCTCAATCTTCTATTCTCCCCATGCTTGATTGTGCGAATCGTTCTTGAGCTTGGGCAACTTTGAGTACCAGACACAGCCCGCCGGTTTCGATCCATAAGTTGGTGAGACCGCTTTTCNGGACACAGCCCTCCAGTTTCGATCCATAAGTTGGTGAGACCGCTTTTCATCTGTATGTTGACGGGACCTTGACTTGGATCACACAGGTGAGAGATTTAGGCAAAATCGAAAGTGGCCATGACGTGCTTTCTCTGCGTATAAATCCTGTTTTCCTCATTATCCTGGAGGACCCAACATACTTTTTGACATGCGTATGATGGGCTGTCAAGATACTGAATACTGGAATTCATAGATGCTATTTCATGCAAGGGCATTTTGAGCTGAAATTACACCGGGACACTTGGCTCTCTCCCTTTGTGTTCTGTGTCTCAGCAATGCCAGGGAAGGCCAAGGAGTCNCGACACTTGCTCCCTCCCTTCGTGTTCTTTGTCTCAGCAATGCCAGGGAAGGCCAAGGAGTCCTCCCGGAGCAAATCAAGGCAGTGCTCCTCGATTCAGCCGGCTTTCAGAACATGATACGATCGGAGTTTAACGGTGGATATAAAGGGACTGCTAACCCAAGCCTTTAGTTCGGTGGTAATAAGTTGTCTCTGCGCATAGCTTTGTGCCTGCTCACTCTCTACTGTCAATTCAAGGATTATGCTTAATGAGCAAGAATATCAATTTGGAAAACGTAGGGTTGAGAAAATTGTGTGATCTCTTTAGGGGTGACTCCCAACTTGCTCAGCTCTAGATGGGATGTATAAGAGTTTTTCACTCTTCGCATTTCAAGTCAAAGGTCGAAGCAGGGCCCCAACACCATATATGAGTAGAGAATGCCATTCCCTCAACAAATGGCGATATTCCTGACACTACAGTTTTATTACCACAAGCACTGCTATAGCTACATGATGCGGATAATAAGTAATAGCATACAGAAAGGCTCCATCTGAGTGAGAATATCCATACCGGCTGTTTGATGGATAGGTAGCGGACCTCTCGTCATCAATAGAAGCAATATCTCCCAACTTGTAGCGTTTATATTCCCGCTACCATCTTTTCCCGGATAAAGAAATCAGCTGTAAGAAGCAAAATCTGGTTACAGAAATGGAATGGTTGGCAAAAAGAAGGGGTATATGCTTCAGATCGCTCAAGTAAGACATCCATATTCCTATTTACCCAAAAAAAAAAAAGAGACATTCATATTCCTATTTACCACAAGAACCAATGAGTAGAATACCACCATCGGCCAACTGTAAAAGAGCACACGATGATTTGTTCAATATAACTATCTTTTCTCTCCTCCTCTAAGGAGCTTCCGACATGCCGTAGGTATGTATAGCAAGGAGTTGGACCTGTATCAAGTCACAATAAAATCCCAAGTTGATGCGATACAATACTGACTGCTTGAGTACACGCATTCCCACAGACATACAGCTACTGGAAACTACAGTGGGTAAAGATATTTTTTTGTGTTCCTAAGAAGAAGGGATTCTATCAGTAGCCCAATTTGAACCAAATTCTAGCTGACTATAATTAGGTCAGTCCCTTGTGGACAGACACATCGGGACCTTGACATGTAGGCAAGAACAACAGTCTTCACTTCACGGAAAGGCATCCATATAATAGATTTAGGTGTTGAATGAAGATTCTAAGAAGCATATGGGACAGCAGAAAGAACCAACCTGGCGAGCAACCTGGGCCAGTCGACGACTGTCTCTCGATGACTCATTCACCATGCTTGATCTCTTAGACCTTTTTGCGGTATCTTCTGTATCCATTAACAGCTTCCTTATGTTGCCCTTTTCAGGAGAGGTATCTTCGTTGGGACAACTTGACAAGTCCTTCTTGCGCTTTCTGTGGAATGTGTACTTAAGTACTCTGCTGTCTTTAGCTTTAGTAAGTCCTTCAGTATCATGATCAGTGGCTGCATATTTCAAATCTGAATTCTTCACTGGAAGATCAGCTTCTTCCGGGTCTAGACCAATAACTGGAATGCCATGAACTGCAGCAGCATCAGTTTCCTGCTCTACCAACTGAGACTCATTTGAGAACTCTTGCTCATTCACAATAGCGGGCATGTGTATCACTCTGGCAGAATCCTCAGTACCTCTACTTAACAACAAGAGTGGATCAACACATTGTAGTGATCCCATCTCAGCTTCTTCTTTACTAACATTAACACAGCCTTTGTCTTTTTTGATATTGGCATCAATTAGGCTATTCCTACAGCGGCGAGCAACAGAAAAAAGCGAAGTTGCATGAAACCTCTTCCTGACCACTTTCCTTTTCCTCTTCCCTTTGATGATCTTACCTTCCATAAGGGGATCACTGTTGTTATGCTGCTTTTCTAGCATCCCAGCAGAATCATCCTGCATGTCTTGTTTGGCATCCATTGAGGAAAGTTCAGCAGGAACAGCTTCACCAGCTTCAGTATCACCACTTGCCAGGTTGCAGTTGGCAACAAAAGGAGAAGATTGATTACACCTCACGAGCTGACGGGAATAGGACATGCCTGAACTAGATTTGGACCTTGCAAATTGAGGCTTTCTTTTCCGTCTTATCTGTAGCTTATTCTTCATTTTTTCTTGCAACAACTTCTTTCTAGTTACCATGCGACTTGCCCTGGGAAATGTTAGGGTTGATTCCTCTCCATTCTTTTCACTTGCCTCTGATTTTGGCCCACCAATTGCTGAAATACATCTATTATCAACCTTCCCCTTAGCCAATACTACATCAGGGTGTTGCCTCTCAAATGCACGGATTCTTTGTGTACATCCATTTTTATATGGCTCAGGCTCTGCACTTCCCATGATTATTGATGCAAGAGAGCTATCACCAAAAAAACTCTGTAAAGGAGAAATGAATGCTCGTCTCCTTTGTTTATTGGCATCAGGCCACTTGTGATCTTGAATTCTCTGATTAAAAGTTCCATTTACAGCAGAAGCTGCTATACTTTCGAGTTCTGAGTCTGATGAATATGGTACAATAGGCTCCATAATATTTGAATGGTCCTCAGGAATTTCACTTTTTGGATCAACAGGTTCTTCTTTGGCACTATCTCCACTGAAAAGTTGCATTTCATTCTTCCTCTTCACCACCTCATCAGATACGTTTCTCAATTCCATTCTAAGATCTAATATCTTGTCTTCAGCTTCCTGTAGTTGTGCTTCAAGCTCTTCTATCCTCCTCCTTTGGCTTACGGCATTAATCTCAGCTTCAGTTTCCTGAAAATAAAATCTTTCAGTCACCAGAAAAGGGAAACATTTTTTATTTAACATCTGACAGCTATGCTAAAAGTTCAAAAGAATGCAATAAAAGGAATATCTAAGTTTTGCATAAAATTCATGAAAAGTAACAAGTTTAGTTACTCTAGGAAAGTGCATAAATCTATTCCTAGCAAATTATCAGCAAAAATGTCCAGAATGCTTGGCAGCACAATGCCATACCTGCAAAAACCCAGACCCTACAGAAAACAAATTTTTTTTTCCAAACAAGATATCTCTATTTTACTACATGGATTCTGTTTCAATCCGGCTAAATATCCTTACAAAATTCCAACGTACTAAACTTCAGTGGCAGAGAACTAAAAAAAGAAGCAACACTAATGTAGGACGAAGATTGACAGGATAAAAGACACTATTATCACTCTAGCAGATAAGGCTGATTTATCCCACCCAGATAAGTAAAAGTCATTCAGTGAACATATCTTTCTGTCATTTATTCTCTTCAGATCATAGTAAAATCAATTGTCAGTGATGAGTCCATGATGTTTTACTCCACAGGCACAATACAATCTCAAGTTTATGGAACTCAGGCAACACAAAACCTACTACTCAGTACACGTATCCTCTCAATCTTCAACCGTAAATTCAGCAATATGTTAAGAAAGCAACCTGATAGTAATATTAAGTAGAGCTTGACTCTTGAACGAGATTTTAGGATATTTCATTAACAAAAACTCTTGATCACACATTTCTTTACGATTTCCGATCATTAGAGATAATTTAATCTTTGATAAGCATCTTCCACAGGTCCAGAAGAGAAAATGATAACAATGCATACTTTGAACAGAAAAGAGATGGCAGTGGAAGGGGAACAGAACAATACCTTAGAGTCGATCATTTTCTTCAAGCGAAGAAGCAGCCGGAACGCTTCATTCTTGGCTGCACTAAGATCGTGCTGAGACCGAAGTGCTCTACGCTCCGAAGCCATGACACGAGCTGCTGCCTCCTTGGCCGTGTTCAGAATGATCTCCGCGTAAGCCTTCTTCAACGCTACCATTTTCTTGGAAACACCAGAAAACACTGAAAATCAGCAACACGGACAACAAAGCTGGCGCAGAATTCGGGCTGTCAATCTGAAGAACCACTCTGAAAAGGAAAAAAAAAAAAGAAGAAAATCGTGGCAGCGCCGGAGGAAAGCGAGTCCAAAAAGGAGTGAGCTGCGGACCGCGATTTTGCGGTGGCGCCGGCCGGTAGCGGTGGATGTTCCTGCCGAGAGATGAAATTAACATTACCTCAGACTCGTCCATGATCGGGAGAGAGATCGACGATTCACACTGCGCGGGGAGCGACGAGAGGTAAAGGGAACTTCTCAGTCTCTGTCTGTGTTTTCCAGTTTTTCCGTTTTCCCGGCTTCGTTTCTCAGCTGTCTGTTATGAACTGAAAAGGAAGCCGGACTGGTCCTAAATGCTTACCATTCTACCCCTTCATTTGGATTAAAATTACGATCTTGGCATAAAACCCTTTGGTCCGGGTCAAGAGACTTATGATTGGATATATTGACCGTGAAGCTGTAGACATTCAGACCAGTGAATGTGAATGTCGGAATATATCAAGATGATGATCTCGACAACTAAACATTCTCCAAGTCGACTGCTTTTGCTGGAATTTCTCTGATTTCCCGACGCTGCTCCTTGATGATTCTTGAACTCATTGCTGGAATTACGGAATGCGGAGAAGTCACTTTCCAGCACTAGTGGTATTCTTTCTGATTCGCAGATGGCCAAGATATTCCCCATTTCGGGTGGTTCCCTGTTTCTTAATCTCAGTCGTTCGGATCATTGCAGATCCATCACTTTCATGTTGTCGTCCGCAGTCTGGGAATGCTCATCTCAAAGCTATGGCTCGTCAAGTTCTTACCTTCCTTTGAACTCATTTCTTGCCTTCTTCTAGCTGAAGTTGCTTCTGCAAGGATGATCCTCGAGCTTCGGATGACTCTGCATTTTACAGCTTTGCATTTGTCCTGATATCCATGGAAATACAGCTTCAACATGTCCTCGACATTGACTTTCAGACACATCTTTTGTGGTTTTCTGTCTGTGTTCGATCTGCTATTTCTCTTCACGAACATATTCATTTGTCGCCCCCATCAGGTCTTCCTGCTAGTACACAAGTTATATTCATTCGTTCACGAACATATCCGTCAAATGAATAACGTCATGCTCTAGATATAACCCAATGCATCTCCCGAAAAGAGAAGACAGAACACGCTTCTGCAGCCTATTCTCAGACTTGGGAAGCGGGGAAGCAGCTCGGTTTGCAGCCTGGTGGCANCATTCTCAGACTTGGGAAGCGAGGAGCTCCGGGGAAGCAGCTCGGTTTGCAGCCTGGTGGCAAAAGCGGCATGTTCCCAGCAGCCTCGGTGGTGTTTTGCAGGCAGACCTGCGATCCGGAACAGGAACATTGTTCCAGATTCGACCGAGAGATCCCTGTAACATTGTCATCGATCTCGCCCAAAACCAATCAACTGCTTCTCTCAATCCTCGCCCTCCTTTACCGCAAGGGAATGAGCCTAAACTTAGTGTTCCCTTGCAACTGACTTAGTCGGTTGAATTCTTCTGCTAAAGAACCTGGGACACTTTTGCTGCAGAACTCTCCATAGGCATTGTTCTTCGAGAACAATGCGGCAAAAGTGTCCCATGTTTCCTTGGTGTCTTCGATAACCGGGGGTACTCCGACTTCTTGAGTGCGGTCCTCATAGCGAATGTCACCTTACCGGCTCTCACCATCCATCTCTCGGGTTCTTATTTCTACCAATTTCCCCAGTGAACTAAGTTGTTTTGACTTCAAAGTTCTAGCTCCAAGTCACCTTTTGAATTAATGGCTACCAGAAGCCACCATGGGACTTGTATAAACTGTGTTAATGGTTCTTTTGAGTCTGCTGGCTCATAAGCCTTTTGGTCTCGTAGCTGGTTGCCTCGGTCTGAAACTATTGAGGCCCAGGATTTGTGTAAAAATGGGTCAGCAAGCAATGTCTGAAGGTCAGTGTATTTTGACAGAGCAAACTTGTTCTGTGTTCTCTGTCTAATCAAGTAATTTGCTTACCTCTAGAAACTTCTAGAGTTGTTCATTGATTGAGGTGGTGATGCATTGCTTCCACATCCATATCATATTCTGTCATAAATTTTACTAATGAGAATCAAACATTTTGAACTACTTTATTATTGTGCAAATGTGGCTGCACTACTAGTCCTCTCTCNTATTGATTGAGGTGGTGATGCATTGTTTCGGCATCTATCTATCTGATACTTGTCATAAATTTCACTAATGAAATCGAAAATTTTGAACTACTTTGTTATCGTGCAAATGTGGCTGCACTACTAGTCCTCTCTCCTCTCGATGGATCGCCGATTAGTTTGTTGATGGGCATCGGCCCGTTCGGCCGACCTCGCTCCCCGATTTGATGGTCAAAGAGTTGTCGAGATGGATCCCACCATGATAATAATATTCCGGCATTATATGCGCAGGTACATGTCTATTAATTTTTCTGTCTCTTGTCGGGTCTCACTAGTTCACGAGTTGCTCAAGCAGTGTCTGCACTCATGACAGGACTGGTTCTCCTCGCATATGATTCTGACTATTAATATCTAGAATGTCTTTATTTACCTATTTCTTTTATATGATCNCATATATATATATATATGTATGGATATAGATATATGATTCTGACTATTAATATCTAGTATGTCTTTATTTACCTATTTCTTTTATATGATCCATTACTTTTTCTTGATATAAGAAAATCAGTCAAAAGAGGAGAAGCGAAGGAAATCGACAGCAGAGATTCACAGGCAGCAGAAAAGCAAACAACAGTAGATCATTGTCAGAAGAGCAACGCACCTGGGCATTAAACAAAAGTGACACTTGGGTAAATGCGAGGATGAGAGAGTTGAGTGTCCGACAAAGGCCGCTGGTGGAACCCCAGCTGATTCAGTCAGCAGTGCAACCGTACATCGATATACACCACGTCTTTCTCCTAAGGAAGAGAGGATTTTCGACCTTATGTATATGTATATAATTAAACCAAAGAGCCTTTCCAAGACTGTGTTCACTGCTTTCCTCGGGATCATCCGCCCCTCACTTCCCTTCCTGAATTTCGTCCGTCCACATAAGCGGCCAGTACTGNCCTGTGTTCACTGCTTTCCTCGGGATCATCTGCCCCTCACTTCCCTTCCTGAAATTTCGTCCGTCCACATAAGCGGCCAGTACTGATTACGTACGTAGTAGTTTACGTATCACGGGGTATCTGTAAGATGCTGCTCGTGTCCCCGCATATCCCGATTACCCGAACTAGCCAATGGGAAGCGGGAGAACCACGAAAAAGGCTATAGATGGAGCTAGTGCTGGTGGTGGTGGTGGTGGTGAGCGTGGTGTCACCAAAGGGAAGACGTACACTACAGAAAAATGAGTGGCATCCTTCTCATTCACCACCATCATCTGCAGACAAAACTACGACCCCGATTTTCTTCGATCAATGCATTGTTTATCTCATTTTCGCCTGCCGAAGACGGAAACTATAATGAAGAAAGACTCTACTATACCAGACCAGATAAGGATTCATATGGCCTTCTTTAAGCTCTTTCCTGCAAAGCTTTCCACTGCATTAGACAGATCTCCTACAGTCCCAAAAACAAGCCACCTTCTCAGAAGAAAATCCGCGGTGAGCCCATGCTGTGTATATTATATATGTCTTGCGGGATTATGTGGACACTGTGAAGTGATATCACATCGTTGGTGACCATGGACAGTAGGTCACATCAGTATCAGCAACTTCAATATGTATTTTTTTAATGTTTGGAACTTTGACCTCATGGTGGCATACGTACATGGTCTACAAAGATCGACATCCGAAGTATAATTTTTTTGATGTTCAGCATCAAAATACAAAGTTCAAAGAAAGATATTACGAGGCATTGGAAACCCACAAACCCAATCCGTTTATGGGGCAAGTAAGGAACAATTTACACGGGAGGCACTCCCCATTGAAGCAGCAGCTGTTGTTCCTCCACTGTAGTTGATCTTCTGCTCAGGTTCCTAACTCCCATTATGCGATGTCTAACTTCACTTCGAACTGCACAACAAAGCTCCTCAACTGAAGCCAAAACTTTCCTGTGCTGATAATCATTTCGAGCTCGCCAAACATGATCAACATAGGCACTCTAAGCATGCTTCAGTAGGAGTACATGAACTGTTTTACCTTTTAGATTATGCAGAGCCCAGGATAGTTCCATCAACCAATCTCCTACTGTTCTAGTAATTCCACTTGTATTTAGCACCTCTCCCCTTACTTGCTTAGTATAACAGCAAGAAAGAACAAGTGGTTTCAGCTTTCGTCTGCCACTTGCAGAAATAACAAATAGAATCAATTCTAGAACACCAAGTTGTCATTACATCCAGAGTGGGCAACCTGTTTTGCATAGATAACCAACAAATGAAGCTGTGCCATGGTACATAATGCTGAAACCGTATCAACTTGTACCATCTTGGCCTTTCCCCCTTCCTTCCAGCACATTCCAGGCTGCAGTAACTGAGAATTTATGTTGACGACTAGCAGGACCAGTTTATCCCGCACTCCCTTCAATCCTGACTTTAATCTTACTTTTCCTCCCTTTGCCTAGCTCATATACGAGAGAGATGGTTGCTATGGAATTCATATTTCTGCTCTCTAAATGCTAGAGTTTAGAGAGTGAGGATAAGATAAACCGGTTAAATGAAGATCACGACTGCAGTACAATTGCTCTAGCTGTGCTATAGCTATACAGCTACTACCGGCCAATATAATGATGAGGGAAGTTGAATACAGTCCGAGCAATGACCAGTTCCAATACGAAAATATCATGCTACACGAGTATATAATGACATGCATAGTGATGATGAAACCATATATGGATTTTGTCGTAGTACGAGAAAGGATCAAGGAAGGAATTGTTAATCTTATGGTCCATGAATCGATGCCATAACCCAAAAAAGGAAAGGAAAAGAAAGCCAAAGAGCCCTCCGATTGATGTTGCCAAGGCAGCCAATGAAAGGAATTGATAAGTCTAATGGAGTTACTTTATAGAAACAGTCTAAGGTCATTAGGAGTTCTTACTTTTTCCTGTGATGTTGGCCACAACAATTATTGGAATCCCTTTGTTAAAATCAACATCCACTTTCCAAAGGGGAAGGTGCATTTTCGATGGAGGAAGTCGTATCATCCATGCATTCCGTTTGGGTATTGGTCCCGTATCTCATTGCGGGGGAAGAAAGGCCAGGCCGTACATGTTAATGCATCCTGACTTGTTATCTAGAGCCTTAAGGACTCCCCCACCATCACCATCTGCAGCCACTTGCACTTCTTGCCTCCGTTTTCTCGAAATGTCTTCTGGCCGACAGCACATCGGAGACCAGTTAGCCGGATTCCAACGTCCCTACTCTCATACGCCTACTTCGAGAACGCATTCCCAGGTTTGGGCATTTCTCAAGACTAGAGAACAATTTTCTCCAAAATGTCTTGGAGACACCAGAACAATTGATTGAAAAACAATCCTCGATGGCTCCTTAAAGTGCGGATGCCACATCTATGTCTGGTAGCAGTCTACCTATTGTCCATTTGCACGTAATGGTTTGGCGGGCTTCGCTACATGACCCAACAAAAATACAAATAAAATAGGTGGAATTTACATAAAACTTCGTAGATTTTTTCAGGAGCAAACCCCCATCGGTGTGCATGCTTGCTCTGGGATGTCGTGATGATGTTGCCATTCTGGCCCCACCCAAGAAAGAACTTCCCCCGTAATGGAAATCTTCATCAGATCACTAACAAAGGAAAGAGGTCCGCATGATACGTTGATCAGACTGCCACGTATCCCCTGAATCACTGTCTGCGACTGAGTAATCCAAGAAGACGAGAGAATCAAGCAAGCACACACATCGTTCTTCTAAGGGAAATTGGGAATGGAGTTCGGTAGAATGACATTGTTTTTGAAGATTAAAAGATCTCTTCTGTAACTCAAAGAAAGCAAAAACATACCGTAGTTTCCATGATCAGTCCAAGAGTTTCATTGATGAGAATGTTATGGAGATCTGAGGTCACAATACCCAGCAGGTTTAGAGGCTTGAATGAGTCCATCTCTCATTTTTGTTTTCTTTTATCTCCATTTGCTTTTAGAGCAAAGCTAAATTAAGCTTTGAGGGAGCCAATGCCAAGCAATGGTAGCCCCTTCCACCAGTTATTCGTCTGGTTTGGCCCACTTACACGTTATTTATTTTCAGATCATGATCCGAGTGGAAGAAGCTTTTTGCATTTAATAATTATAATCTGATCCGACTCTTTGTGGATCGACTCCGAGTGGTCTCTTTCACCACGGCATTAATGCAGAGATGAGTGGGGACACTGTTTTGCTATAAAATGGAGGGGGACGATGATGATGATGCAGATCTCAAACATATATGTCAAGAGGCATAAGGAAAAGAAGAGGAGGGAAAGAAACCGGACATATGTGAGAGACATTCCAACACAAAACAGCAGCAACTGTTCATGTTTTTCTTGCCGCCACGTCGGTCCTCTTCCGTTTCGTCACCTTCTTCTCTTCTCGCTGTTGTTTCTCTTTGATCTCAGGGCTGTTCCAGTTGATCAATAATCATACTTCTGTCTTTCTCCATTGATGGGTCTCAACAGGTCATGCGTCCTTCTCATAGGTACGTATGTTCATTCTTCTGTGTTTGACAACTCTCCTGGTAACCAGTAACTTTTTGGTTATGGCGTGAGGTTCGGGTCGATTGAATCCAATGTTTTTGTGTATTTTTGCATGCAGTGATTGCGGGAATGGAGCGGTTCGCATTCAAAGGGGTGGCGTCAAACCTGGTGACGTACCTCACTGACGTGGAGGGGATGAGCAACTCGTCGGCTGCGAGGATGGTGAACAGCTGGTGCGGTTTCACCTCCATGCTCCCTCTCTTCATTGCGCCTCTAGCCGACTCCTACTGGGACCGTTGCTCCACCATCTTGGCCTCCGCTTTCTTCTATATCTCGGTCAGTCCCGATTATGTGATCTTGATGGCTAGTTACTTATCACGTCAACTTGATCAACTACTCTTACTCTGCTTTTTGTGATTCTTCTGCTTCCTTGGAGTTGGAGACTCCCTCTCTGGAGCGTTCATTCTTGATTTTCATTTAGTCGGAATTCACGGCCCTCCCCGAGTTCGTTCTTTTTTACACAGTGACTCCACTCCGTTCCATCAAAGTTTGCTAGCTGAAAAATCTTTCGGCTATGATGTTCTCCCATCTGTCATCAAGTTCGCTGGTTCTAGTCCATCTCTCGCCTCTTCCATGGCTGTTACTAACAACGTTCGAACTCAGGATCTTCTTCTTATTCAAAAAACTCTCAAGGGTTGGGGGTACTAGAACTGGATTTTCCTGGACGAGCGACCTTGAATGCCTTTCAACGTATATCGAGCAATCCAACTTTGTAAGCCGAATTTCACATGTTATTTTCTCCTAAACTGAAATGATCTCATAACTATCAACGTTTTTTATTTTAATTTTCCTACCACTTACCTGAAGTTAATATGCTTATCAGGATGAGGACTCAATGTTACTCAGCAAGCCGATGTGCGTAGTCAGTCAGATTAATCAGATAGAGACATGAACTGCAATAATTCAGGGTAGATTCGAATAATCGTCTTTTCGATGGTGATGCTATAAACAGCATCTTCTGTTGAATTTGCTGATTCAAACAGGTGATCAATTTAATATGTGGGAGATGACAAGTTCCTCACCACCAACTTAGTGCTTGAGAGTTGAAACCAGCAGAAGATATTAATTGCTGCAGGAAAGAAGAAACGAATAAATAAATAGATAGGTTAACTAATAAAATAATTTAATGCTAATGGAAGCCTCAAGATCCCCGAAGAAACAGGTTTTTGCGTTTGGAGGTGGAATGGCACCGTCGCCCACTAGTTTTGCATCAAGAAATGTGCGTTGACTATGATGACAGTGGAACCTGTGACAGACAGATACATGCATAGACTGAATTGATTTTGTGTCAACCGGTGTTCGTGTAATTGAGCTCAGCTTATCTCAACATCGAGACAGACCGAATTCCTTGTCGTTTCCACCCAGTGCTGATATTCTCTGTTTCCTTTTTCTGCTATTCTGAATGGTCGTGGCTGAAGGGGCTCGTTGCGCTGACATTGACTGCAATGGCATCGGCATGGTCCCCAGGGAACAAACCTAGCTTATCGTTCCTCTTCTCGTCGCTGTGCACAACCTCGGTTGGGCTGGGAGGCTACAACCCATCCCTCCAGGCTTTTGGAACAGACCAGCTCGAGGCCGAGGACAAGGAGCCGCCCCATAGTAAGGACGATCGTGGCCCACCCGACAAGAAGAGCCTGTTCTTCCAGTGGTGGTACTTTGGGATCTGCACCGGTAGCCTGTTGGGGACCACGCTGCTGTCCTATGTCCAGGACACGTTCGGTTGGGTCATTGGTTTCGCTATACCAATGGGAGCCATGATGACCTCCACCGTATTGTTCTGCTGCGGGAGCAAGATTTATGCCCACGAACAGGACTTGGACGTCAACAAGAGACCCTTCAGGTGGATGGCCAAAGCCATTAAGGCAGTTGCCTCCAAGTTCATGAGCAGCAGCAGCAGCAGCAGCATCAAATTAGCTGATGGAGACTCTCAACTGGGAGAGCTTGAGTAAGTCCATATCCTCAATTCCTAATAGCAGAGTTTCACGATCAGATTCAAGTGTTCATGATGTTTGAATGGTCATTACCATGTATAGGCTGCAAGAGAAGCCTCTCTGTCATCATAACAATCTCGGGACCTCACCAGGGGATGTGAAGGAGAAGAGAAAAATCTACATGCTTGAGAACGTCAAAGTGGTGCTCCGGTTGTTGCCCATATGGATAACCCTCCTGATGTTCGCTGTCATCTTCCAACAGCCGACTACCTTCTTCACCAAGCAGGGCACAGTGATGAGGAGAACCATTGGAAGCTTCAAGATCCCACCGGCGACCCTGCAGAGTGCCATCACCCTGTCGATAGTCCTCCTCATGCCCCTTTATGACAAGATGCTCATCCCAGTTGCCCGCATCTTCACCCGGAACGAGAAGGGCATCAATGTGATGCAGAGGATGGGAGTCGGGATGGTCCTCTCCATCGTGGCCATGGTGATCGCTGCCCAGGTTGAGACCAAGAGATTGGAAATAGCTAGGCGAGAAGCTGGGAAACCTGTTCCCAGGACTGGACCAGACCAGGCAGCGCTCAGCATATTCTGGTTGCTCCCACAGTACATCCTGCTGGGGATTTCCGATGTTTTCACAGTGGTTGGTATGCAGGAGTTCTTTTACAGTGAGGTCCCTCTTCGGATGAGGACAATGGGGTTTGCACTCTACACAGGTGTCTTCGGTGTGGGGAGCTTTGTGAGTGCCCTGATGATCTCCATCATTGAGGCTTCCACGAGGGGGCACAGCTGGTTCCCTGATGACATGAACAAAGCTCGCCTAGACAAGTACTACTGGCTTCTTGCTCTGACGAGCATGCTCAGCCTGCTCGTGTACATAGCGCTTTGTAAACTTTACAGGGGACAAAGCAGCGTCGAAGACGATAGTTGCACATAGCTCCTTTTGGTATGATACTCCAACAGTTCTTTGCCCTTCGCTTTCTTGGTTTTGGGGATTCTTCCTTTGCTTTGATCCAGTCCAAACGTTGACGAAGGTGTAAATACTGACAATAAAAAGTGATCCTTTTGCTGTTTCACAATGAGCTGAAGTGATCCTTTGGTCAGCCTCTCCCTTCCAACGTCTGTGAAATGTTTCCGAGAGCAGATTGAAGGAACGCTTCAGGTGATAAAAGTGCCAATGGTTATATATATTATTAAAAATGATTTGTTATCTTACATCACTCAGTAACAGGAAATCACAGAGTAAGTGCATTCGACCCACCAAGACACTAAAGGTTTTCATTAGACTGAGCTTCATCGCAATTTCAATTTTGTCATCACAAGGACTAGTGGAAAGGCAAAACTGAAGAGGAAAGCTCTGCGCCCCTGCTACTAGTTTCCTTCCAGACAGACCATAGAGAAGATTAATAGCTGAAAACTACACTTCTTGTCCCAGTAAGCTGCACAAACTGAACTTGCCACAATAGTACCCTCAGCCTTCTTATTTTTAATCCTGACATTTCTTTCAAAATCCAAACAGATACCAGCTTTTCTTGAAATACTGAGCAGCCCACTGACCATGAATCAGAAGAACAGGGGATTTCTGTAAAGCACATTAAATATCGAGTACACAGGTTGATGCACCACTCCACAGGCAAGGTTTGTCGACCTGCATCATACTTGCTTACTCCTAAAAATAAAGATTGCTAACACCAATTGCTTCAGGAAGATGCAAATCAACTGACGTGATATGTGTACCTTTCATGCGCATTTATCTAATCATTCTTTCAACACCAGGCCAAGCAAATTGTCCCAACAAAATGGCAAGAGGCATCCGAAGAGGGAAACAGTACACATGAAGGCCAATGTCGAAGTTATTGATTCTTCAAAAAATTGGTGATGAACATGTAAAAGTCGTACATAACTAAATTCTCAACCTGATTTTTCTTAAGCATTGTTTTGCATCTTCAGGGGATAAGAATTTCTAAACTGTCAACGTACAGGAAAATGGAAAAGAAGCTCAACTATATGAAGATCTTTAAGAACAATGAATGCTGTGAAACCAGGTTGGGCAGTAAATCATATAATTCCTTATTCAAAATAAAAAAACATGAACCTAAGATACTAGTTTGTACCTTTCAGAAAAGATACTGATTTGCTGATTTGCTTCTAGTCAGTCGGGTGCAGAAACTCAGATTGATTAAAGTATTCAATAGTTGAATCTTGCCTGTCATTAGGCATTAAAGAACAACATTCTCCTAACTCGTTGTGTGATTCGAATATAGTCTCACTTTCTTATTGCTATTATGATCATTTTATTTCAAAAGGCACTCTCCACCGTATAAGCACTGCAGAAGTCAATGCATTTAGTAGCACAAGAAAAGAACATGAAGTGCCAGAACAAGGTATTGCGAACCAAGGACCAAATCCAACGGGCATTGGTAATATATAACTACAACCTTAGTCCAGACACAGCTTCCTCAATTGATTGGTAGATGATAAACCCGGGTTCTTCGGCAGTAGAACAACAAACTAAAACCGATGCGACTTAAGCCACTACAAGTATCAATCAATGATGAAAACCATGACTGTTGAAACTCATATCCATGGCTCCACCATCACCGTCATTCTCTCCTACACTACCCTCTTGTCTGATCCCACCACCATCAACGTCCTCCTCACCCAAATCCAAATTAATCTGGGCATTACCTTCAAAATCTAACATCTTCTCCAAGCGGCCCGTATCTCTAATCTCCTTTGCGAATGCCATTCTCTGCACGAAAATTGAACATTCCCTCGATATCAGAGCCACAAGGAACGCAAGGTGGCAATTTAACTGAAGGGTTGCGATTGCCCGAGCCTTTTAGTACTCTGGGTGCCCTTTACACTTAATGGTGTGTAATTGCCCCGGCTCCAGTCTTGCAGCGAGTACCCATGTGCGATCATATTGATAAAGAAAGGTAGACCCATCTGCAGGAACCACGTACCCTGAAGGATCAGCCGAATCCCGCGTCCCAATCTCGCAAAAACTTTAGCTTTATGGGTTTTTAGTCCGAGAACTGTAGAGAATGCGCAGGTGGTGTCGGGCACGAGCATGAGGTCAAAGTACCTGTTCTCGACCTACTGGTATCCTCCTCTGGAGCTAGAACAGCATAAACTCCTCGGCATATCCGAACAGGAGGATCATATTAGCAGCTCCGGAGGTCAAGGAAATGACTTTGTGGAGTAACTGAGTATGTCTAGCACGGGGTAGAGGAGGAACAGTGCGGAGAAGGCGGGGGACTGTAGCTGGAGGGCTGAACGGACTATGTCTTGCTCGTTGAGGGCGGCGATGAAGGAGACCAGACAGCCGAGAATGAACAGAAGTGAGAGGAGTGAAGCGAGAAAGGATGAGAACGAAGATGAACTCATTAGGGCCAGTGTGATCTTGGGCTTTGATGAGGCGGGACTCGGGAGGGGAAGATGAGCTTGAGGTCGATCTGTGATCAGTGGGAGATGATGACGATGATGGCAAGTTCGGTGTCGTCCATGATTCGGCCGCGCCGATCAGAATGAATCACTCGCCTGCGACGGTGAAGCTGAAGAATTCCATCGTCGGATCTCCCTGTCTCTCTCTGGGGTATGAGCTGGTACTGTAGACCAGTTAAGTCAAGAGTTTGGTTGCAGAAATGAACAGCATCTCAAAAAACAAGTCAAATTCAATCCAGCAGCTATTCAGAATTCATTCCATTAGTTCAAGTTCGAGCTAATTGGTTTGGTGAACTCTCTGAGTCACTGAACTTTGCTTACAAAGTCTGACCGTATCTTTGAAGCATTAGCAAGTTCTTAAAGGATCTCCTGCAGATGATTGGAGCAAATTCTGTAACCATTTAAAGCATCCGGACTGACATGGAACGAATCTGATATGAACCCAATAAATTCTTGGTTCCTACATCATGTTTCATTTTCCATGAACTGAGTTTGATTTTCCATGAACTGAGTTTGATTTGTTTACTTGGGACTTAAAGAATGCGATAATTGTTTCACTTTTCCCTTGATCACATGCATTTTTATGCAGTTTCAGGACAATCAATACTGATTCCGGAAAATCTCAAGGACCCGTTATATCTGCATGAGTGTAATTGAATATCAGGAATGGATGAGGCCCTGCAGACTCAGAAGCTCTTTATAAGAGTGTCTGACAGAAGAACTGCCACATCTGAATTCATCGATGGTGAGGCAGATCAAAGAATTGAGGATAGAAATGGTATTCGAACAGCAACAGCCTCTCAAAACTAATTGGCTACCAATGGTATCACAACTTGACTGCTACCTAACCCTCTGCACTCCATTGTTGTCAATCTACCTAGTTGCAGTGGTTGTCATATTTCACTCGATGACCGAAGCAGATCTCATACAGGGATTTGTCTTCTGCTGTCCGAGGCTAGAAGAGGCTCAATACATGGAAAGCTATTCCTCCCGGAAAGAAAAGGCAATCTCTACTGACTAGCCTGAAGTTTTTGCAGATCTCCCCAACTCCATTCTAGCTAGAGAGGCAAAGAACGCACCTAGTAACATGTTCGAGGGTGGACTGCAAGGTTGTAGTACGCCCAAATTCTTTTAGGAATCTCACTGTCTAGGATGGAACTTCACTACCTTGGTATTCAATCAAAAGTTACAGGCAGATGGACCTTGACACCAGAGACTGCTCAGGAACATTCTATGGAATTCGTCTACATCCTCTCCTCGTTCAAGCTTCATGGGTTACATTCTCTGGTCACGTATTTAAGGGCGCATTTGCACTTGCTCAAACTAAACAAGTTTCACTAAGATGAGATTAGGTGCATATACACCTTGAGTACTTTGTCACAGACTTGGTGCTAACCATCATGTAAATCCTGAACATTCGGAGGTGTTTGATCATGACTGATGCCTTCTGAGTCTGAAGTCCTATGCCCCAGTGCAACTATGCAATACCAGATTCTCTTCTTCTTCATCAATTTTCCTTTATTTGTTTATTGAGTTCTTTACCGAGCTGTGACCAACTAACTGCAAATCCCGATTCCCAGGTTGTGCACCTAAATGCTCTCATTGCTTCACGTTAAAGAAATCTAGTTTGGGAGTATCAGGGCGGTTGAACAAGGCCAACTAAAGCTATTTAGACACTCTTTTGAGCATGAAAAAGCACTGAGCAGAGTGAAGATCATTTCTGATTCCTGTCTCCAGTCACACGCATAACTTCGAAGTTTTTGATGTTCATATTCCAGTAAAACTTTTTCCTCTCCGATCTTGCTGACTCCAGCAGACACAATCCTGTGCTCGGGCTGATCTCTCAGTTAGGGGACAAAGCTGATAATGCTGAGCCTGGCCAAGAAACTTTTCATGGGATATTGTGGCATTAACAATAGGTAGAACCAAAGACTCAGAAGACAAACTAAAGTTCGATCAAACTAGAGAAGAGAGGCTGAGATGAAATTGCAAAAGATGGACCAAAGTGAAAAGCTGTTACTAGTATGAGGTACTTATCCGCGAAAACATTTCGTAAGGTCGGTCAAATCAAGAGCTGCATGATTGGTTGTTTTCTCTGCGTTGCCCATGATTGGGTCCATGGCCCGCTCTCTATCGTCTGCCCCTCTTCTTCTTACAATCAACCATCCGTCCACACGGTAGCTTTTCCAATCGGAGATAGAAACATGGAAATCATCAGTTTCTTGTTCTACTTGTATTTTTTGGCTTTGGGGTTTCAAGAATCCGTAAATGGACGCCTGCTTTCAATCTCCAAGCCCAACCCAAGAAACGCGGCCGCAACAGCACGGTGGTTGGTCTCCCAGAATTCATGGGGCGTCTTAAAGTAAATCCTTTTATGCTTCCGATTGTTTACCTCTTATGTCGATGTAGTACCAAGTACCAATTTCTTGAGTTTGTCTACTGTGCCCGTAATCTGTTTTTGGTGAATTATTCTCTTGTATTCCGTGATCAGAAGATCTGTGACTCTTAGTCGTTGTATTGGTATCACTATTTGCTTGATACAGATAATTGTCATGAGATTCCTTCTTGATTGAACTTGAACTTGATGTGTGGATTGGCTTGTTGCTTCATGTTAAGTTTTTTTTTTTTCATTTTTGCTCGTGAAGTCATCTGACTGGGTTCTGGAAACTACTTCCTGATATTCAATTTTTTTTCCCATGAATTTTAGATTAAGTTGTTGTTCTGATTTTGCAGTACCATCTCCAGTGAGCTGGGTGGAGCCCCTTTTGGGTGAGCTTTCTTTCCACGCAAACTCAGTTCAACTCTCTACTGTATTCTGTCTGTTATTCGGGTGCATAAATTTTGTTTCCATGTGAATCAATCAATGGAGGATTAAGCATGTGAGTTTCACCTAATGGGCTCTTTCTACTGTCTGATGGAAAATGAAAGTGGCTTATCACCAGATAGAGGAAACAGGAGAAAACTTTATCATTGGCTTCGGAAAATTCAGAAGAGAATCTCACGTCAGTGCAGAGGAGGTTTTTTGCTAGGATTATGCCGCCAGTTATGTGCTGATGGTGGTCCGTAATGATACTATAGTCTACCAAGTTTGAACTTTTCTTATTACAAGTAGCACGTTTGGTCATAATATGTGTTATTGGTGTGAAATCCAAAGGGGATAAACAGTTTGTTTCGGGGCATTTCATGCAGTTAACTTCTTGCAAAGAAGTTGAAACTTTGCTAAATAATTGATTATACTGCCTTTTTTGGTCTTTCTCCCTTATTGCTTTTAATCATATTATTGTCCAGGAATGTGGTATCCTTTAGTGATGGTTTACCAAATGAGGGCAGGGGTATCCCCTACTTTTATCTGACCGCTCTTGACCCGACTGCTAAAGATGCCATGAAGGACGAGAGGGCTTCACTTACAGTCAGTGAGTACCCATTAGGAACCTGTGGCAAGATCGACCCGGAGAACCCTACTTGTGCAAAACTCACACTTACTGGAAAGGTGGGTCCTGAAACTTACTGACATTTGCTTGAAAATTGGGAGATTATTTAATTTAATCAAGTCGGTTGAAATTGCGAAAAAGTCTTCTTTGGGCCCAAGCTTATAGTCTTTATTTTCTAAAGCTGGGAATGGAATGATGAGAGAATAGGTGTTTGGCGTTGCTATTGCAGTTGAAAATAGTTGAAGGGAAGTCCGATGAAGCACAATATGCTCAAATGGCCTTGTTTACAAAGCATCCCGAGATGAAGGGTAACTGGGACTTCAGCCATATATCATATTTTTTTTCTTTCATGACATCACCTTACATTTTTTTTTAATTTGCAGCATGGCCAAAGAGTCACAAGTTCCAGTTCTTTAAGTTAGAAATTGAGAACATATTCTTGATAGATTGGTTTGGTGGCCCAAAACCTCTTACTCCTGAACAATACCTGCATCCGAATGAGTAAGTTCTCTGATGCTCTTAGCACGAATTTTAGGAGAAATCATATATATATATCTAATAATTTCAATTAGTTATTGTTGGTGCTGATGCTATATTGCCTTTTACAGGAACAATCTCGACCTGTCCAGTAAATGATAGCACATGCTCATCTGTTGTCCTTAGAATCGACATGAGATTGGAATCTATGATATGACCAAATGTCAATTGTGTGAAACCATTGTATTGCGTGGCTTGTACGGCTGTATGATAGTTCAAGTTGTTGTCTGGCACAGTAATCAGGGCAAATGAAGTTGGTTGACCTACAGATATTTCTTGTAAATAATGGCACTGTGGTTCTCCTGCAAATAAAACCATTTCCTCCATCTGATAATAACTTGATTCTGGATGATGAAAGTGGGTTTTCAGTTTCATTTTCCTAATTTCTACATTGGGATGGATCCCGATACGCGTTATCATGATTGTTATCTTTGTGATAGGACTAGGGAAGAGGTGAACATTTTGAGGAACAGCCAGCAACATTCACTAGTTTGAAATAATGACCGAGACATCCGCACATTCATTCTTCACTTGTTTTGTCTAGCATAGATGAACTTCTTCGAAGTAACTGTAGGCACTTTCAGATTGGGTCATGAAGGCTGAATTCTTCACCATCTATAGATCCAATCTGCTCAAAGGGTTACAGAAGTCTGGTGATCTATTAAATGACAATATACTAGTCAGTCAACCCTGAGAAATTCCCGTGTGATCAACTTCCCACTAAATGTTAGTTAATCAAATCTCCTAGCTAAAAATATACAATCAGATGCTCAATATACTGAAACAAGTAGCTATAGCTAGAAGCCGCTTCCTATAGAAGCTGAGAGACTGATCTCTGACGCCTATAAATGTTCTCTCCTATTACTACATAACCTCAGGAATAAGAGAGATCTGCATCTCCTCCCCGTTCGGAACTGTAGAGAAAAATCCTCCCATTCTGTGGAGACCATACTCGTCATATGCGTTTTGCCCGGAAGACAGCCACAGATCGAGAAGTTCTTTCATCTTCACATGGAGTGCGAGCTCCGTGCTCTTATTGGAATCCCTCTGGAGTCATTCCTTGAGCTTTGCGTTCTTTAGAAGGAAAATGCATCCCCCCCCCCCCCCCCCCCCNTTGGATGTTGCAGACTTGCAGCAACTTCAGGAGGTTAAATGATGCGAGTTTAGTAAAGAAAAAATGGATTCAAGACCTGAGCCTTTCTCTTCTCATTTCCCTACTGCCATGAGACCTCACTGGAAATACATTTTCTGCCTCCAAGATTTCTGGAGAGAACCAGTCAGTGATCTCTTCATTTTGATAAAAGCGGGGGATGTTTCGTCATGTTCTTCAACTTCTTGGGAGAATGAAACAGAACATCTCGGACAAGGTATGACGTTTCGACCCGAGAAACCAAGACCGAATGGATACGCAACGTAGGATGGAGAAAAGTTGTGGGAAATTGTCTCCATGCAGGCAAAATGCATTTCACAGAAACTCCCAACGTAGTCCATGGACCTATCAAGTTTTCACAGCAGAGCAAGAACAGAAGAATATCGAGTGGCTTGCATAACTTGCCAGTAGATATCTACAACAAGTGGCAAGCAATAAACCCAACAAAGTATTGGATGAGAAACAGATGCTTGTGATCTTAAATTTCAATTTTTGATATTTTATTATTTTATAAATACATTATCATTTTAGATAATATATTTTTATTTAAAAAAAAACAACAACAAACATACAGCAGTATTATATCCTCATTCTCTGGTGGAGTTTCGTCGTTGCCTCCAACTTTATGTGAGTTGCAGTTATTGGTTCGTTTCTCTGGGAGAATGACTCTTCAAGCTTCCTCTTTCGCGGTGGGCTTCCCGTCCCTCGCGCCGGCCCGTCTCGGTCGCCCCCGCCACCGTGCCGTTGTCCGGGCCAAAGGTGAAGGACGTTAGCCCCTATTCGTTACTTACTTCCTTGAAATTTTTGGGTGTTTTCTGTCAATTGGAAATCAAAATTTTGATCCTTTATGGTTTTAGCAAGCGTTTCTTGAAGCACCTGGTGTAGATTTTTATGAGTCAGCTGTTACCCTGTTAAATCTTGCAACTTGATACCCAGTCTTTGGGTAATTCTTGGCTTCCCTCCTCTGGTCTGGAGTTCATTTCTCTCAATTTTGCTGGGGATCCCCTAATATGTGAGAATTTACGTCAACCATCATTCTGCCGGTGAAGAATCAGATGGGAAATTCATTCTGCACTATCGTGGTCTATGAGGGTTCAGCTAATTATCAAGAAAGCCGCTAAGAAATCTAGAAAAATAATCGGTTACTGCACAGATGAAGAATAAAGGAGTTAGCCACTATACGCTCTTTCTCTTTACATGTGTTTGGAAAGTGCTTCTGTTAGTTTCAGTTTTCAATTTGAAGCTTCATTTACTGAATTTCATCATAGTCTCGATAAGATGGCTCCACTCCACAGACTCATTGATTCGACCCATATTATGTGCCTCAAAATATGGGATTTTGGATTGATTTGGTTCCTGAATTGCCTATTGGGTTATGCAGTGGAACCTTCAGAAAAGTCTGTTGAGATCATGAGGAAGTTCTCAGAGCAGTATGCTCGGAGATCAGGAACATACTTCTGTATGGATAAGGGTGTAACATCTGTTGTGATCAAGGTACGCTTGTTGTGATGTCTCTTCTACAGTTTTATGTACTAGGAGTACATAGTGTCCAATTAAGTTCAGCTCTTGCATCAGCACCAATATTAAGGTCTCTGAAGCCTAAGACCATACTGGATGGAACTGAAGTAGGTAAAATCGTTGATTAGTTGTTGAAAAAAAAAAGGTGTTTATGTTCATGCCTGCGTTTGTTTCATGCCAAATTCTTTACATTTTGTGACAATGTTCGCCATCTAGATTTCGTTCACTATTCTGTCATCATCTTCTCACTGACTGACAAACTGTTTGATCAACTTTCTGTTTTAACTTTTTGGCCATTCTTTTTTACTTGAGTGGGGGGGCGGGATGTGCAGGGAAAAGTCCCAACTGTTTATATTCATTGTCTTAATTTCAAAAGCATAGAGCACTATTCTTTTGAACTTATTATATTATTATTAATTTGGCATTTGTTTGTAAGCACTCTACAGTTTCTTGAATGTGTCAGTGTATAATTGGTAAACATATTTTGATGTCTTTTCTCAGGGATTGGCTGATCATAAAGATTCACTAGGTGCACCTCTTTGCCCATGTAGGTAAATATATTCAGTATAACCTTGACTTGTTCTATATTCACTAGGAAAAGGATTTGGAACTTGATCTTTATATATGTAACTCTATGAATTTCACTTGCATAATATAATTTGTGGTAGAAATTCATGGCAGGCATTATGATGACAAAGCTGCAGAGGTAGCGCAGGGCTTCTGGAACTGTCCATGTGTACCGATGAGGGAGAGGTATATTCATCCTTTTTTGGGATAGTTGGACAGGACGAAGCTTAGTTATGTTTTGATCACAACTGAGAGAAAATATGTTTGCTAACAGTTAACTTGAGCTCTTTTCCTTTCCTGTTGCAAAATTATTCATATCATTATTAATTGCAGAGAGCTAATTGCTTGGTATAGCATGATTAGCATGGCATTTTGATCAATTCAACAAAGTTTGAGAATTTTGTCATTTGAGGCTTATTCATTTGATGAGTCTAGAATTTCTGAATTGAGCTTTTGGTGCCCCACAAGGGCATTAATGTGGTGAAGATTATCATATTAAAAATCTGTGCAATGCCTTTTCGTTTCTCCATGTGCTGCAAACTTTTGCCTGATTAGAGTGTTCCAGTGTAAGTTGTAATTTACATTTTCTACAGGAAGGAGTGCCATTGCATGCTCTTCTTGACTCCAGAGAATGATTTTGCTGGCACTGATCAGGTGATTTTTCACATAGTTAGATCTCCACTTTGGCAATCGATGTTCACAATAATATCTTAAGTCAGCAATATCTTAGCTTTTCTATTCGAAATGTTCGGTCGTATCTTACTACATAAGCTGCTCTTGTTATGCAGACCATATCCTTGGATGAGATATGGGAAGCAACAGCCAATATGTGACTCCTTCCCATATCAAGTTGACTCGGGTCAGGTTTTTAGCTGTCTTTTACTTAGATTTGGAACCCCGAGAAGATGAAAGACTATTCTGAGAGGAAATGAAGAAGGATGAAGGGTAGTAGTACTCTTTAGCCCCTTATTGTTTGTATATTTGTATGTAAAGATTATAATATTTTTGTTTGCAGTATACATACTTTTCTAAAGCTCAGACCATTGTATGGAAAACAAAAGGGTTAATGAAATCCTGCTCCATGATGCTCTGCTCTTGCAATGGAAGATGGAGGAACAGTCCAAGCGCAAGAATCTACATAATTTGGCATATAAATATTCCCAGAAAACTTCTTGTAATTGAGTTGTAATTTCTCCAAATGATCAAGACAAACCAAGACCATACTAACACCCACATTATCATCATCGACTCGTATAGTCTGACCCCAGTACGTCAGGATAGCATGTAATTGATCGATGGAAATAACCAAAAGGTGCCTCCAGTGACAACTCTTCAAACGAGTCCTATAGTGATCGGCAGTGAGATGCAGTGCTTGAAGCCGTAGTGAGCATTAACAGGCCAACAGTCGCATGAGCCCTGGTGGGCATTGGGAATTGGAAAATTTGTTTGGTGCTCACAAATTGGAATAAGATGACTTCGCAAATCTTGACTGATCAAGGTTATCTGAACCCAATTCAGTCCCCTAGATCATTGTATTGAACAGTCCAGCTAATTTGCATCGACAATCATTCCTGTTAAGCATCAATTTTGAACATAGATACAGTCATCTTACTTTATGAGTAGCATTTCCACTTCAGCTATTGTATTGTACATGAGAAATGACAAAATATCAAAGTGATCATTATGAAACATCAAGGACCAGAACAAACGTTCGATAGCTCACCTTGTTTAATGTTTTAGAAATGGAAAGTGAGACTCAGACAAGGATTTCTTCTTCATCCGCAAAGCTCAAATTCAATGTTTGTAACTTGAAGCCTGCACCCTGTATAGCCGCAACCAAACTGGAAGCCACCCCAGTTGCTTGTATTGTCGTCTCTTTCATTAGCTGTAAATACAGAAGAAAGGAAGTACTAAAACCAAATGCAAAGTGAAAACATAAGATATATTTCTTGTTTAATTAATATAATCTCACAATTATTCAGCCAAAAAAAAATCCAAATGCAAAGCACATTCTGCTGGTATGCGAAAAGTCTAGCATACTTACAGGAATTAAAGCATTAATCAAAACATTTAAATGAGAAATGCTTAGGGGAAAATGTGAAGCCATGGAGTTCTGGGTCATTTTGTATTTAGAAGTCCAGAGGATAAATTGCAAGACAAGTAGCAACAACCATTCAATTAAACAAAAAAGGTAGCAACAACCACGATTGATAAAATGCTTTGCATTGATGCTCACCTCAACACTAGCTATGCCTTCAACTACTTGAACCTTCAAGTTGCTAATGCCTTCTGTTTCCTATACGAATAAAAAAAACATGAGCTCATCTTGGGTTGATAGTTTTTTTTTTTATGAGTATTCAACAAAGAAAATTCATCAATATCACATCATGAAGATGCGTAAAATCGTATACAAAGAAATTTTAGCTATACAGAAACATAAATCACTCATGAATACTTAACACCGAGACCCCCTAAATCATTTTGGGTTGATAGATATGAGAAGGTATTTGTCAAACATAAATTCTTGATGTAAGCAGTACAGCATCTGACCAAACAATACAACAAACTTATTGTTCAGATAACACAACATGAATATTCTTTAATAGCCAAAACATAAAGAGAGAAAAATGGCTTTGAGCCACTCTCACAAGTCCCCAAAAGGATAAGCAGATCTTGTTCTTGAATCATTATCAGCATTTCTGCTTATATAAGCTTTGAACCACTAGGCTAGTACCCTTGGTAGTAATTTGTTCTATCAGCTACATATGTTAATTAAAATCTACCCCTAATTTACTTGTCTACATAGAAGTGTCTGTAGAATGACAGTGAAACTAACTGCTGATAGAACTACATAAACATTTGACTTTTGGGAGAAAACTGACAGCTCATCATCGTTATCAGAGTAATATTATCCAAACATATCAGATTTCACATCATGGGAAGTGTACAGAAGTATGAACATCATAGTCTACCTCTAATGCCTTCGACACAGTAGGAATAACACTTTCATTCATTGTACCCTCTGCCTGTACAAGGATAAACAGCAAGTTCAATTAATTACATATGCAAGTGAATGCAGCAGCCTTTGCAATTAAATATGTACCTCCATAAATACAACTGTATAGGACATAAAGATGTCATCGTAAACGAAATATCCATGCAGAGAAGGTTAATACTTCTTATCATCAGTCCAACGATTTTTCAAAATTCAAAACTGAGCATCTTGAACTAAATAGCTAAACATTGCAAGCCCAGTTCAGATCATATCCACGATTGCGAAGTGAACAATACTCATGCTCATTTGCATCAACAAAGTTGAAGCTTGTTCTATGTATGATCGGAAACATCAATAATTATCTGAAACAAACTGAAGAGTACCCTTAACAAGTTATTGAAAATCGTATATCTAGGCATACACCTCCGGTAAAGAAGGCAAATAATTTTTCTTGTAGAAAATAAGGTTCCTTTATAGTCCAGACCTCTCAGGCTCTTCGACACAGCTCTGGATGCATAAGCTGAGACAAATCACTCATCTAGCTCATAGAAGAACGATTTCCCTCCCACCTCTAACGTTTCCCAGACCGTCAAAGCGGTCAATTCACATAGCAAATGAAGTGAAATCTCGCACACAGCAAAAAGAAACTTCCGCGAAACAGCAGATTGCGTCGGGAGCAATCGTGCAGGTTCAAGAATTTACCTGAAAGAACATGGTGAGAATGTCAGAAGGGGAAACGGGGACAGCAACGGCCGGCTGCTCTTCAACGACTTGTTGTGGGGTCTCCTCCTCGGCCGACCCCACCCTCACACTTCGTCCCTCATGACCGCACTTCCTCCTCAACGCCAAATGCTTGAAGGAATCGGCGCTCCTGATGGCCCGAAATTGAGAATTTCGTGGAGGGAAGAAGAAGCTAACGAGTGAAGGGCTGCGAGTTGAGTGAGGAGGAGCTGTGACGACGGTGAAGGCAGAGAGTGTCGCCATTGCTGCCCTGCCACTAAGAGCTTGTCAAAGAAGGCTAGCTAGGATGTTCGTAGCAGAGATTTATCCGGTCGGAGTAATGAATGCTATCTGCTACCGAGGGTCTTTTTGCATTTCACCCAAAGGTTGGGGATCAATACGTAAATTTCCATTCTTTTAAATTTGCAAGTAAATTTAGTTTGCCTCTCCAATCCCAGCTCCAGTTTCTGGGCACAATTTCAAGACAACATGGCCTCATCCATGCACTGGAAATTGACAAATTTATCTTTTGATTTACAACCGAGTGCATAAGCCCCATACCATGAACTTCGATCGACATTCGTACATTGCTAGCTTTGAATACGACCATTGCTAATTCCCTGAGCAGATGATTATAACATGAGGAGAATTCCCCATCACCCTGTCCTGCTGAAGGTTTACTTGGTGACTTAACGACACAGCAATCACAGCAGTATCAATCTTTTTTCTCTTTTTGGGTTGTAATGAAAGCCCCGGAGTCTAGAAGATGGTAAGAAACAGAGAGGGATAAAGTCGTATGAAGTTATACTGATAATATAGTCAATTCAGACTTCTTGATACTAGTGGAGGGCGATGACATGCACCAATCCTACTTTGGCCCTTTTCTCGCAGCAGTATCAATTACAAAAAAGTTTTGGAAAGATGGATAATCACAGCAACTGAGAACTTAAACAGCCATATGGATGAGGGAGAACTTCATCAGCTACCTCTTGTCATATCCACTTCAATCTGCCCATCTGCATGATGATTCAGACAGACCAGATCTGAGAATTTTCATTAAAAACCAACAGATATAAGGCTTATTAATCGAGGAATTTCACACCACTTCATCCCTCACCCCTGAGATTCAAAGCAAGATTTGCTTGAGCATCAGCGTCAGAATTGAATTCCTGGACAAGCAGTAGGGTCATTAGATCAACAGGACACACATAATGACAATCAAGAAATGAAGAGGGCATATACACTGTACTATTAGTTCGGTAAATATACTTAGATGGAGTTATGTACCCTGAGAACATGAATGATCTCGAATGTTGTGAACTTATCCTTGAGCTCTTTGGCCACTTTACAAAGGTCAGCCATGTTCTGTTTCTTTATTTTCCATAAACCCTGAACCTGTTAGCAGAAAGAATGAAAACAGAAATTTGTCAAAGAAAGAAAAAGGAGTTTGATGAGGAAGGGTTTACATAGAAGATCCACGAATTAAGCAAGCAATATGGGTGTGCAAGCCAAAAGGCAATCTCCAACCAGAACATATTGACCTTGATGCGTCATCACCATTTTAGTAGAGAAGATATATGATAAGCCCCACAGTTTATTAAGTTCACCCTTGTCAACTATCATATCTGTCTCTAGGCAAGAGCACAAACTTCTTTTTATTATTTTCACCTTCACCCGGCACTTAACCAAAGGCAAATCCAAAGATGGGAAAACATAACCTTATACAAGGAGGAGCTTACCAGGGTCTCAACCGGCTGAAAGACCTCCTCTAACAACAATGAGGCACAAATTAATGTGACATTGAGATGTTTGAAATAATTTTAAATAAATGGCCCTGCAATATCTAACTAAAGACTTAGAGACCAAGAAGAAGGAATTGAATCATGTCCCTGTGCTTGTATACATATGTGTAAAAATACTTGCCACCAGTAGTTTGCCCCAAACTAGACAGTGATGGTAGCTTGCTTAGCAAATCGATGGCACCACAATATCTTACTGAAGGCTTACAGACCAGGAAGAAAGAAATGAATCATTTCCCCATCTGTGTAAACATATGCATAAAAATACTTGCCGCTAGAAGTTTGCCCCAAACTAGCCATTGATGATAGCTAGCTTAACAGATTTCAAACTGCGAATTGCAAACTGTTGCACTGACCTTAGTTTCTCACAAATTTTATTTCATTTACAATTTTAGCCAAGAAAAGCATTAAATTATAGATATCAATCACACGCTATAGGACTATTTAGTGTTCAGGATCACATTTGCCCAACAAAGCACTACATAGTTTGCAGCAGGATATGTTCCCTCCATACACCATTGCTATTGCGAACACAGAAAAGAAAAGTTCATAATCGAACCTGTTAGGTTTTTAAATTATATAATGAAAACCAGCTATACTATTCACTGTTAGGCAGTACTCCCAAAAGCAAACAATTCAAAGTCTGGTCCATCAAAAGAAATATTTCTCAACAATTACTCGAGAAAATAAATAGACCAAAGAGAGTAAAACAAGGGAATAATGCAGCCACAAAAGAGTATGAACCTGCATACAGATGAGCTTTGAGTCACCCTGGACGCGGATATGCTTAATCCCTCTTTGAAGAGCATATCTCAGTCCCAAAATCAAACCTCGGTACTCAGCAACGTTATTTGTCGCAATACCCACACCTTCACGCAACCGAAATACCTAGCAAAAACTCAAGTTTAAAAGTATGACTGGACTGCCTGTATTTATATGATTCAGTAGCCAAAGAAATCACATACCATGCCTCCATTTTCTGTTCGTAGCACTGCACCTGCCCCAGCTAGCCCTGGATTTCCCTTTGAAGCTCCATCAAACTCAAGAGTACAAGAAGCCTAAGCATATACAAGGAAACACATACAGTAATCCACCAGCATAATAGAATAAAAGAAGCAAAGTGCACATATGCAGCAACAGATAGTTCAATGGAGGAACAGACAATCTACTCCCCATTACCGGGTAACAGCTTTAACACTTGAGCTTCTACTTCATTAATTCATCCCAATGTGTAATTATATCTTTCTGCAAACTGAAATGACCAAATGATGGAACCTATAAACCTAAATATGTCCAACTTCTTGTAGGGGAAAAACCTAATACATCCAATAACTTCACTTGTTGCAGGGGTAAAGAAAAAAAGGAGATCCACTCATTTAACTAGAAGTTGTAGACAAGGTAACATGAAGCGACAAGAACCAAGTGAAGAAAATATAAGCCTACGCACCAAAACACTAGTGCATCAAGAGGTCTCTCATACAGAGAATTAAATACCTATAACAACTCAAAAAATGATGGGTGAGAATATTCTCTGAGTATGAAAGAAACATGAACTGTAAGAAATTACTTGCCTGCCCTACCACAGTATTGTCATATTTGAATTGTTTCCTCTGGGAGTTTGCCAATATTGAAGCTGCATCTGCCGCCTGCTGCTGAAACAGAAGACATGTGAATAGAAAATACTGGCAGAAGCAGTATGAAGCCACATCAAACCACATGTCCAAATATTTAAAAGAAAAGGTCTGATCTTGTTTTTCCTGCTTTCCACATTCTGAGTTATACAACATAAGAAGTGTCAGAAGAACAATTCCAAGTGTAATATGTATCAGTTGTGCTCTTTGTATTAATTTCAAATAGTAAGAGAACGAGGGCCCAATCCATCAATTTCTCTAATCAGCAGATATAGAAAATAATCTGCCCATTGCATGCTGCACACTACAACATACAATATCAAAATGTAATATACACCAGCTGTTTCTGTGAACTTCAGAGAGTTATCAGATAAAAGTATATCAATCAAAAAGACAAAATAGGGTGCTGATCTAGCTATGAAATATAAGCATCAACTTACATAAGAGTTTGAATGAAGCATTTCTAGAGTCCTCTTTGCTGGAGACTTCTTGGGTTGCATGCCTCCAGAAGAAGATGGTTGCTGGTAAATAATCAGAAGTGGCTTCTTATTTACCATTTAGAAAGTTGTACATAAAAATATTTTATATGCATCTTTAAAAGGAAGGAGACGGCACTTTCATGATCCAACCTAATGAAACAGAAGTAAAGAGACTCTCCAGTCACATGCTTTCCACCAAAATAGTCGTTTAAAATTCAGCAAAGAGAAAATACTGCTTTTGATGGCCTTGTGCATTATTCTGACAAATTACACAGCCAGACTTAATAAGACTCTACAACATATTTGATAAAGAATTGACCAACGAAAACATTTTTCTCTCACGATATTAGGCCAAGGGATATCACCGACACAGTTATTCTGCATTCAGTTGCAAGGACAAAGCAGCAGTCATCTGACCTGAATTGGGCAAGGAGTAAGTTGGCCAAAGATATCGTCTTTCACATCAGCAGCATTAATGGTATACAATGCATTCTTCAGACCCTGTGACTTGAGATAATCCTCAGTGTCCTTCTGCAGATGATACCCTTTATACACGCTCACCGAAGGGCTGGACACCTATCACAGCATTAAAGTAACTTGTTTCAGTCATAACTATTTCTCTTTCCAGGTCAATATATGTATAGGCAAAATGATCCCCAATGAACTTGGTAAGAATAATGTCAAAGCATTTGTGAACTTGAACTTTGTAAGCATAACAATAAGGCAATCCTTTCCCAATCCTCAGAATTTCCCATGGCTTCCCACGGAAACACGTCTGTTACTATCAGTTTTTCCCACACTCCGCTCTCTCTGGCTGACTTCATTGCTTCCCCTGACTGTCCGTTCACTGCTTCTCCAGATATGATTTCCCAGGAGCACCCATTTCACCAAAAAAAAAAAAATACATTATCCAACTTCTCAGCATAATACCTCTCTTTATACAAACGAAAACTTATGCCATGCTTCCCTTGTTCACCGAGCATATATTCCGTCCTTCAAGCTTCTACAACAAAGATGGGTGGTTTTTGTTTCAGTATTTTTGCAGCCCATATTGTTCTCCATTCAGACCAGGCATAACCAAGATTTTCACACAACGCCCAAAAGTTCAGACGGCTGAGACCCTCCGTACCCAAGCAGCGTATGAATAGACCGCAGTAGAGGAAACAAAAGGGGCGAACTTACAGAAGAACCAGCTTGTTCTTGGCAGTCGCTGAAATTCCTGTAAATGCCAATGACGTCCCCCTTCCTCACGACGTAGAACGCGTTCATCTCGTCCTCCATCAGCGGCAACGGCACAGCGGTCAAGAAACAAAGCAGCCCCGTCGCCGCTAAGGAAACGGCAGGCTAACCCGACAGCGATCGCTCGGCAACCATCAACAACCTTCGGGCACGTAGTCACTCCAGAAGAAGCAGCAGACGATGGATCAAAGATCTCCTCGAGGGCACTGAAAGTGGGAGGAGCAGGAAAGATAATCCGCGGCCCACATGCGTATACCTACCTACAAGCTAATGAAAATAATTCAATCCAGTCACTTTAAGAAAATAAATATATATATATATATATACCTCTTCTTTTTTTTTTTTGCTTGAAAAACAAAATTTGGGCTGTGCTCGAATAAAAATTTAGGCTAGTTTTAGAATATGTTTAATGGGTACAAAAACAAATTAAGCACTTAATCGGAATATGTTTAATTACTATTCAAATCATGGAGTACTCGGAATCGGGTGTTGTGAAGAGAAATTAGCTTGCAGTAGTTGCACTAAGCCTGTTCCACATAGCAATTAGGGATTTCTGTGTACTAGACCACTTGCACGTTGATTGACCATAAACGTGTTCCAGAGTGTCGCTCTATTATTCACATAGAGTAAGTGTTTAACTTGCCAACCGAGGGGCGGCGGGGGCCAAGGCTGGCCCGGGTGGCCTCAGTATGCGGCTGCCACAGGTGCCCGCACAAGCCCAAAATTTCGGGGAACGAGAAGAAGAAGGGCGAGGGGAATCCANCCACAGGTGCCCTCACAAGCCCAAAATTTCAGGGAACGAGAAGAAGAAGGGCGAGGGGAATCCAAACTTGAGCGGCAACAGTGATCGATATCATCATCACTCAGCACGGTGCTGGCCGTGGTGTCTGAGATAGTCCTGTGCATCGGTAGGACGGCCGAATAACAACGCTGGACAATACCTTGTGAAAGGAGTGCATAATTTCAGGGACCCAAAATGTCTTCCTCCAAGTTCTTTTCAGAGATGCAGCCGTAGATCCATTGCAGTTGCTGCAGACGGACGGACTGACACATTTGCGGGTCGGGTGGGAGGCAGAAAGTCGCGGACCAGAACCGTTATATGCGAATTGACCTTGGACATTATTATCTATAGATACATAATCCATGCATGCTCCATTATCGATATAAAGATACGCTGTTTAGCCTAGCCTGCCAACTGAATTTTGCTCATTTACAAGACTAGCAAATTATATACTTGGGGAGAAGGAAGAAACTCCATAACACCAGAATGGAAAAGCTATGCGTGAAGAGATCCTCTCTCTCTCTCAGCTTCAAGAATCCCAACTCCCAAAGAAAAATAACGGTATGGAAACAAGAACGAATACACGATAGCTTGGTTCATACCAACAATGTTTCATCCGTAAACTGAGCAAAAGAGGAGCACCTTGATGTTCATCAGCAGCAGCAGCAGCAGCAGCAGCAATAAAAAATTATTTTTGTTTTTTACTGTGGCACTTAAAAAAAGGTCACAAGTTTCCCTTTTCACTAACTTTGTAACCCTTTAGAAAGCACTCATTATTGCACAAATGTCTCCCCCAAATTAAGCAGTTACATCTGTAACTATCTATCACTGGGAATTCGTGTATCCATTTTGTTTGCTTTCTTTCCTATCTGCGCCTCACAAATCTTCTTAGGAACGAGGGACAAGCAATGCACCAAACACGACTGATTANTGAATCTTCTTAGGAACCAGGGACAAGCAATGCACCAAACACGACTGATTACAAGGAATCCGAGAAGACATTGTCAAATGAATATAAGTACTTTTTCTTTTTTTAGTATAGCATATTAGCTTGGGCGAGTATCACTTCTTCCTTCCCAAAGTTGGGTCAAAATCACACTCAGCTTTGCTTAAGCTTGGGTTAATCCTCTCAATTTGCACAAGTCGACCCACTACTAGCACTAGGTATTGCATTAAGATTGTCCCAATCTAGAAATCGTGAGAAGCAGAATCAAATTCAGTGAGACTGACAAACCTTNAGGGACAAGCAATGCACCAAACACGACTGATTACAAGGAATCCGAGAAGACATTGTCAAATGAATATAAGTACTTTTTGTTTTTTTAGTATAGCATATTAGCTTGGGCGAGTATCACTTCTTCCTTCCCAAAGTTGGGTCAAAATCACACTCAGCTTTGCTTAAGCTTGGGTTAATCCTCTCAATTTGCACAAGTCGACCCACTACTAGCACTAGGTATTGCATTAAGATTGTCCCAAGCTAGAAATCGTGAGAAGCAGAATCAAATTCAGTGAGACTGACAAACCTTGAAAGCAAGCTTGTTTGGCGTTATCTTGGTTCCTTTCTGACTACTCAAACTTGACTTGATCTTCAAAATGAAGCCAAATCCCGGTGGACATCAGGTCAAACCCAGGGTCGCTTGTCTCCTCCTTCCATAGGAAGCAAGAAATTCTCAGTTCTCAAGTGCCAAAAAAATAAAGAAGGAAGCGCCAGCCAAATAACCACCAATGCAGAAAATACAGTTCATATTGTAGGACCATCGCTCAATGATCATCCACATTCAGAACAAAACTGCTACACTGTCACAACAGAAAATTAGATTACGACCCTAATGTCAAGCACATGAATAGGCTCCAGAACCAAAGCATTGTCACACTTCTACAGTGTTACCAAGTACAAATGAGAACACCTCTCTCACTGGCGAGAACTCCACAAGGCCAATATCCACAGCATACCCGCTAACAGGCAACTTCAGGTCCCTCAGGACACAGAATCCTTCAGCCATTTGTGCCCTTGGGACCTCCTGGGCAACAGCACAGTATGGGACCCATGACTCAGGGCGGTATTCCTCTCCAATTTCGATTCCTTCTTTCTTCATCATGTCACACAGCTGTGAGTGGAACTGAAGGAGAGACGCTGTAGGTGTTGGAGTGAGAAAGAGGATGTCATTGTCATTCGAGAAGCTCCCAATCACAGAGAAAGATAAGGGAAGCGGTTCTTGTTTTGACGAGAAAGTTCTTATAACATTCTCAAGCTTGGAGGGGTCCACCGAGGGGGCAGAGAAGAGGGTGATGTGGGGCCGAGACTCAATCTCAATGAGCTGGGTGCTAATTTGGCGGCGGGCCAGGACATTCCAGGCCTTAAGCACCTGGTTCTCGAGAGCTGGGTCGAAGTAGAGCTCAACAGCATAACCTTGTTGCAACATCGCCTCCAAGAAAGAGAGAGCAACAGGTAGTAGATATCTGACCTCAAGAGAGCACAAGAGAGATGAAGTGCCCTGCAGCTTAAAGCATCTGGCCCTCATCCATTCTGAGATCTGAAAAAGAATTGATGTTGCTTTAGCTAGTTATGAAAGGTACACGAGGACATAATGCAAGTAGAAGATAACCATGAGTATTATTCAGCAAAAAAAAAATGTAGAAGATAACCATATTCATGAAGCACATTGATTAGAGAATAAAAATTGCCAATAAACTACTCAGAATAACCATCAGAAGGCCATTGTAACATTCCAAAGCTGAAATATTATAAGATCATCTTGATCTGAACTCAATTGCCTAACACACAAACAAAAAAAAAAAAATCGCACCTGAACTCATACCAGTAATTAGCTAACTTGAATATCTTACACTTCAAGGCTGATATCATCAATTCATATTTCATAGATATGAAAATAATGCTATTCTAATATATAATAATTGACAATATATTTGTCTCTATTCTTGAATGGATATACTGAGTTCAAATGTTTTCACAGCAAAAAATTAGGGTGTCATATTTAATAGAACAGAAAGGCATTCTTCCATATTTGCATCAAACATGAATAGTAGAACCAATTTAATGTATGAAGTTAAAGAATTTCTCAAAGTAACTCAGTGCCCAGCGGTGCATCTTATGCAAAGAAAAGCATCAATCCCTTATAAACAACCTAACTAAATTCGAGAAACGTGCATTCCTGCATCTGTGCAAATGCTCTCTCCAAAATAACTTGATTATCATTATCACCCTCAACTAACAAAATGTGATAATGTTGATGTTCCATTCATCCCAGCAGATCCAAAGCATTTAATCAGCAAGACATTCTACCATATCAAGGTTGGGAATTGAGCTCAGGCAGATCAAACACTCAGAATGATTTTTGTAACAGGAGGCGACCTACTAAACTTTGTTACAACCATAATTAAACCTTAAAACATGGCAATCTATCATTCTCCTATTGAACAACAGATATGAACGAAAGATACCAATTTCTTGAACTAGATAAGTCCAGGAACACTTCATAAACTTAACCTACATGAGAGTTAATCCAACACCACAGCGATTAATTCACCAGCTTTAACTGCTGAGTGAAAGACATGAACCGAGAAAGGCAATCCCTCGGCGGCCATCTACCAAATCATAGAAGGACATGAAACCCCATCTCTCATAAGTCACAAGCGATCACAATTCATTATTCGATCTCTTGTGATATCCCTCAACCAAATCTAAATTGCTGAACCCTACAACATGAAAGAGTACGCTTCATGTACTACCCCAATGACACCCAATCTCAAATTGTTTCCCCAAGCAACCGAACCAAGAGATCGCCAATGAGAGCGAGCAGCTCCAGAACCGATCAAAGCAATCAAATTGCAAGCGCAATTCCCAAGAAACGATGAGCTTGAAACACCCCGCCGTAGGATTTCATGGAAATATACCATCAGAATCCCCTAGTGCATGCAGAAACTTACTGATAAATACGCTCCCCACCTCTCGAACTCGAAAAAGGAAAGGAGAAGAAGCCGCGATGTGAGAAGGGTTGGCCGAGCCGTTAAACTGGCCGCCGGCGACGGGCTTTCCGGCGCTGGCGGTTGCGCTGGATCTGAGAGAGTTCCAGGAGAGGAGTAGGACGAAAAGGAGAGGAGGAGGAGAAGAAGAGTGGGGAAAAGGAAGAAATGATTGGGTGAGTGTGAAGGTATCTGTGGTCAGACTCCCGGCGGTCAAATTGACAACTGGGATTCATCCAAGTTTTGCAAATTTGATTTTCGCACCCCGAAGGTTGTCCAATTGTCCCAGTTTGCTCCCTGCTGGAGATTTGAGGTTTCCTCCACTGTTCCAAGATTGCCAGCATGACCCACTATTACACATTTTTGAGATGACAGTTTAAGTGTATCTCGAACCGGCACATTGAACTTTGGATCGTTCGGGTTTTCATCCTGGCACCGGATGATCACTCGATGGTAAGTTCGTGTGGAGATCACATTCTATGATAATAAGAAATACTAATAGTTAATGTCCGGTGAGATGCATCCATCCCCTTGCAAACCCTCATAAAGCTAATATTACATAAGAAGAAAAGAAAGGCGTTTTCGAGTTCTGTGTAGACGAGGAGGAGGAAGGAGCCTCCCGGAATGGCCAAAAGGTCGAGAACTTGAAGATCGGTTGGACTTGACAGTACACATAAGTCGAATCCATGAGAGTCATCGATGCATGCCAGTGTTGAAGCCCTCACGGATCAGCTATGGCATTGGCCTGTCGTGCTTTCATGGTGAGATCGATCGATCAATGATGACCCGATGAGGTTGGTTCCACGGGGATTCGGCTGATTGTTTTGACCTGACCATCCACGGATCGAACCGCCGGCTGCTGCTGCTGCTGCTGCACATCCGTGGTCCAAGAACTCCTCCTCTCTCGCCCAAGTTCGCCGGCGTTGAGCGGGTCTCACATGAAGAGCAGGTGGCTATCCTTCCCGAGATCCATAGATCCCTTGCAAGAAACCGGGATGGAGGCATACCGGGACGAGAAGTCACGCCGGAGGCACTCTCCATCGTCGAGGTGATCATTGTTCCCCTCATCAAAGTTCATCGCGTAGCTCAGCGGGTCGTACCGGAACTGGCTGCCGGTCCCGGCTCCGAGCGCGCCGCCGTGACGGCCGTTGGCACGGTTGCGGCCGAGCCGGCGGATGAAGGTCTTCCACTTGGGTCCAGCCACCTTCTCGGACCACTCCCTCACCTTCTTCCACCCCCGGGTCCACCACGGATCGTCACGGGCCGTAGCCGGATCATCTGCAGCGGCCCTCATCCGCCTCCACCAGGGCGACACGGTGGAGGATGAGGAGGGCCCCTGGGAGGACGTGAAGGGGATCCAGAAGCAGCAGCCCCGCTTGGAGAAGGCTACGTCGGCCGGGTCATCGGCAGCACCCAAGGCCTGGTCCCGCCGGTAGGAGATCTCGAAGATGTGACCAGACATAATCTGCAAGATACCCAGGAAAGCGGCGAAAAACCCAGAGAGAAGAGCTTACAAATATATATATCTATCTATATATATATATATATAAACACACACAGCCGGGCTCGTCTCCCAAGGGTCTGCACAGGAGAAGCGGGAAGAAGAAGAAGAAGAAGATGATGAACGATGATGATCACACCAGATACAAGCCCCGGCCCTGCAATGGCGAATCTGGGTTCTCTCTTCTCTCTCTCTCTCTCTCTCGTAGCTGTCTCTGCAGAAGGAGAGGAGACACAGAAGAGGGAGAGATTGAGGGGGTGAATTAACGGGCGGGGTGAAGTTGCCAACGGAAGCATCGCTGGAGTTGCTATATTGGTCGATGTTAATGCCACTCATCTTCTATGAGCCCGGAGCACGTGAGCCCCCAAGGAAATCGTGGCTCTCGGCCTCCCACCCGGCACCGTGCACCGGAGGCGTTTCTGGGTCGGTGACCGGAGATTCTCATTTCCATAGTAGTACCACAGAACGTTAACAAGTGACACAATCTCATATGCGCGTTGGGAGGATTTGGCTGATCCCATTTCCTTTTCAATCTAAAACTGCTGTAATTATAACATGAGATCTCAGCTACCACCCATGTAAAGGGAATTTCGAGGGCAACAGCGGTAGCGCAGATCTAACTGACCCGCCAAGTAATGTTCGAACTCTCGCATTCAACTATAAACGTATCGGACCAACAACACCAACCCCATCAATGTGCAGTGGGAGATGATGGTGTCCTCCCTCGAAGGTCCAAACTGAAAAGGGCACGGGGACAAAATGTTTTTTAGGCAAATGATTCAAAATTGAGATCTCAAACCTTATTAGAGCAGATTTTAAATCGACAAATTACCATTCTGGCTGGCACCAGAGGATTCGAAATAAAATCTCTTAATCATACACACGCGTACACACATGTGTAATCATGTATGATAGGACATTTATATATATCTATAGATATCTATATATATACTCCAATTATACTTTCCGTTAATTTTCCATTAATTTGTTGGCCACAATCCGTTGACCGAGCAATAAACTTAATATCATGACGCAGAGCCAAGTGATCAATGGTTGGAAGAGAGGAAAAGAAACGGAAAGGCATCTGGTTTGTTCTCCGGGTCGTGGGGGTGGGGGTGAGTGCAATTTATGTAGTTGAAGGGTCTTTCATTAATCAAATAAAAAAATATTTGAGAAATTGGGTTTAATACCTAATAATTAAAATTATATATATAATTTGCAAGACTCCGAGCCTGATGCCTCTTACTGCCAGGCCCTCCCAGCCACTTCTATACTACCTTCCTCTGTGGTCCAAGCAATGTAGCCACCGATCGGTAGTGATTAATTCCAACGACAGAGCTCACGTCCGGCCCATACTCGAGAGGGGAAAATTCATATATTTTACTATTCTCTTTTAGAACAATGATTTTAAATAATCATCCACGTATATATCCTCCGGTGAACCAAGCGGTTACTCAAAGGGGAGGGAGGGGGTATAATAAATTTCATAAATGTCTTATGCCTCCTAAGTTGGTCAACTCACTACCAACGTCAGGGTTTAGTTGCGCTTCAAGCGAACGAAGAGGAGGATACCCGTTTGTAAAAGTCAACCGGTTGACTTCCATTTGCTTGCCCCTTAGAAATCGTCATCGGATGACCACTTACGGTTCAGGCCAGCAATCGACGAGCTCTCATGAGGCCAAGGGAAAGCCTAATCGATTTCACCAGGGGCTGAAACACAGGACCCGAGAGCTAGCACTAGCAGGTTCAAACTATAATGTCTTGTGCCGCCCTCGCAAGAATATTACTGAAATAACTTGTAATTTCATAATAATACAATAAAACTGCGATCAATTGATATCGTACTATTCTATGTGACGGTTTCCTCGCACTGGTCGGTCTTTTTTCGACATGTAGGGCTCAGAAGTTCTGAGATCTAGTAAAAGGGTCCTTGAATATGGTCAAATCAAATTCAAATGAAATGTTTGTGGAAAGTCACTATCACCTGGATGATGACTCATCTGAAAAGCATGCTCCAGCTTCCACTGATGGCGATAACCTTTGGTCCTTTTGAAGCTAAATTCAATCATGAGGCTCGATAACAAAGAAGAGGTAAGTGGTCATATCATAGCAGACACCGATAACCCACATAACATGAATTGCATTACGTCCTCATGATATGCATATGTCAAGCTGCAGTTGCTTAGTATTTATGACCTTAATGCGTGTATGACAAACAGTCGGGGCAAATCAGAAAATGGACCAGCTACCAGATGCCAAAAATAAAAAAAAGGTAAATAGTATGAGCGCCGAGCCATCATGTGATGGAGCTGCTCACAGAAATAAACAATAGAATCTGAGGTTTCATAGATCAATGTGCAGCATAAAATCTTATCCTCAACAAATCAATGCTCAGATAGCAAGAGACAGACAGTACCCATACATCCATGAAAGTGAAATGGATCATACGACCCAAAGAATATTACAGGAAACCAGCCAAAGGAATTCCTCTACCGATCACCTCAATCTACAATAAGGGCGTTGGGAAAATGAATATGATTTCAATTTTGTTCCTAAGAGAGAATTCAACGGCTTAAAGCTCATATATGATGGTAAAAGGGAAAGAATGCTCACTAATGATTGTGCCTCAGAAGGCTTGCATCACGAACCCAGGACAAGACCCTCACAGGCAGTACTGGTCACACGGAGGACAGCCTGTGCATTTAGAGGGGACAGCTTTGATTGGCAGAAGTCGACCCAAGAGCTCGTCTGAGAGGAGTTGGAGACTGAAGATGGAGCAAGATCATGAGATTTCTCGTACACAGTCTGCAGTTCCAAGAGGAGGGTGCGGGCAGCTTCTCTAGATTCAGGAAGCTGGTCACTTAGTTGGGAGGCAGCTGTTTGGATCAACTTATCAATTCCATATACTTTTATTCCTTCCATCCCCTGAAAACAAGAATAAGGCAAATCTTCAAAGGCATGACTAGCACTTGAAAGAGAATGAAGTAGAAAAAAAATACTGAACAAAAAAGGCACTAGCTGTTCAACTTACAAGACGAGGAACACATTTGCAAAAGCACATTGATGCCTTTGCCCGAATTCGAGGATTCCTGTTTTTAAGATACGGTTGCAACTTGGGCAATAGCAATGCAGGAGACACTGAGGTAGTCATGGCTACCAAAGCTTTCTCAGCTGCCTCACATACAAACTTCTTATCTTGTGAAGCTTTAAGAAGAAGCTGTACAAGCTGGAGAGATGGAACAATAACGGAAGCAACATATACTGAGGTTAATTACAAAAAAGGATAAAATGAGACAAGGGCAGAACTAGATCGCATATAGAATTGTTACCAGAGGGTCCAAGAAATCGATTAACTGGTCATTATAAGCAGTGATTATGTCTGCCGATGTCATTATTCCAGTTTTACAGACTGCACTTCTTGGATTCTTCAGGGACTTCACCAAAAGAGCGATCAAATCTCCCCTAAAATGCAATCCATTGAAACATTAGGGAGATGAAATATATGGCTCAGTGAGACGCAAGTTGAATGAGGAGAAAATAGTAACAGAACAGGAATTTACAACCCAACCATGTGTCAATCAAGGACTTACAACATATTGAGCATGACTTCCTTGTGAAATAATGCTAACCGTCGAACATTATTCAGTGTATCACACACCAGAAGCCATTCTTTGGACTCTAATCCAGCTAAGACAGACTGAAATACCCAGGAGAATAAAATGCACGAATGTGTTAGCTAATACTGATGTACGTNTAAAATGCACGAATGTGTTAGCTAATACTGATTTTGTACCTCCATATTATGAAATAGAAGATGTAACATTCAAATGGAGGTCCTCTGATACCTTAAGGCCTGCATCAACATCTTCCACATCAGTCAACTCCTCAGATTCGATATATTCAATTTCTGAAGTTCCAACATCTCCACCACCATTGATCGGCTGATTTCCATTTGCAGTGATTGGAACCAAAGAGGCATAACTTTTCCTCTGACACTCCTCAAGGTTTTTAGTTGCATTCTCAGTACAATTCTTCATAAGAATTCCTTTATTAGCACTTTGGCTTTTTCTGTCAGATCCAAGTAGAATGTTATGCTCTCTCAGAGCCTTTTCTGACATTATCCTTAGGCTTTAGGCTGAAAGCAAAAATAAATAAATAAATAAATACAGGGTATAAGCACGATATTACAGATTAAAGCATAAAGTATGTTTGATGTTCCAAAAATCGAACATGTAGTAGACCTCTATGTCTATGAGTGATACCAAATTCACATGCTTAACTGCTGAACCTCAGTTTGAGGACAATCGCTAATTGCTCACTATTTAAAGAAAGATATGGAATCTGACAACAGGCCTCACATTATCGCAATAGCATTGCCGTATCAGTTTAACAGAGAAAATAATTCACTGCAATTACATCCAATAATAAACTTAATGTTAACAGCTTTTTTGGAATCAAAGCCAACCTCACAGTAATCAAACTTATTATTTAGTATCCAGCTTGGCCATCGATTCACTATTTTATGACAGTTGAAGTTGGGTTTACATGACATTTACTAACAAAGCCAACAGCAATGAACAATTTTATTTTCAGATCAAGTAAACATATCACTGCCAATAAGAAATGGTCCCTGCTTTCTTCATACACATTGCACAAGTAATATGTAGCTCTTCCATAATATCCAATATACCCCTATATTATTTTCTGAACCAACGCAATGTCTTTTCCCGCTAAAGCTTGAAACTGCTCCCATCATATATCTGCCAGATAATATTCCCACATATCACTTATAATTATCTCCCTTACTTGCTAAAAGAATTTTCCACTGACAGTCTGCCTCATCCCTTTCAAACGCCACAAGGAGAATTCTTGTCAGACACTACTAGCCATTATATCTCAGCAGCCCTCTCCTGCATATTAATTTCACAATTCATCGGCTAGCCACTCACCAGCACAATTATCATCTTCAGTATCTTCCACGATAGTAGCAGAGTAAAATTAACCAGAGAAGAACTGATAGCCACAGAATACCTGCTGCTTAAGTTCAATCTGCTCCCCAATTCCAGATCATTTATTTACTTTTCTTAACCCAAAATACTGCAATGCAGATGTTTGAGCATTTGCGTGGGCAGTGGCGTAGGAGAGAAGAGAGAGTAACAAACCGATTTCCAACTAAACTTAAAACAGAAAGTCATAACCAACAAGAAAATTATTCAGATCTCACCATAATGCTTCAATCATATATACTTCCAAAAACATTAGAATTCAACTAATTTAACAATGTATTGATAAAATAAAAAAACTTGTTTAACAATGATTAGGCAGGAATCATTGAAACTACAACTACATCCAACATTACACTCCAACAATTTCGCCGAGGAACCAAGAGGAGATCTACAGCTCTCAAACATCAAATGAAGACCGCCAATAAAGTAAGCAGCAACAAATGCAGCAAATGGAAGAAAAGACCGCAACACACAGCAAGATCTCGCGTCATGGATCCTCATCTCTCAAAACAAACAGACTCACTCACTCCGATTCGATGAGTCCCACAGCTTCCCGACGAAAACCAATCCCGCGCACACAAACAACAAGAACACATCAACTTCCAGGGTGGATGTACAGATGCATACACGGGGAGCGAGAAGAGGGAGACAGAGAGAGTACAGAAGCAG
>CXYZ01003051.1:1341006-1361731 GCA_900006705.1 Sonneratia caseolaris
ATGATAAACTCGTCATACCACGCACGCGTAAGGGAATTAATTAATAAAACGAAAAAATGGAAATAAAAAAAGGGTTTTTCTTTTGAATTAGAGGTGATGATAGTTTGAGTCTTGAAGTAGACACAGCAACACTCTTTCTAGAAAATGACGCTCTATCATCATCATCATCATCATCATTTGGAGGGGATTCCTTAATTAATCATCAAATCAAAATCTTCCTATAAAAAATATGGATAAGGTGTAGGGTTAGGGTTAAGATCCTTGTTAGGAATTTTGCACCTTAGGTGCAATTTGGGCATACTACCAAACAAACAATCATCATCAATTGATCATTCCACTTACAGCTGGCACTTCCCAACTGATAGCCCCAAAATACCGGTCCCGTCAAGAATATTTTGTATTTTGGATGGTCGGTCTCAGCACGAATAACTTAAACAATTACTTTTTAAAAATATATTGAAATAATTTATATGACATAATTTACTTATTAATCTAGAATTTATATTTATTCAAATAAAAATTTGAAGTAAATATTAAAATATAGATTTATACATATAATTAATTATTTTTAATTTCTCTAATAATTTTTATTTTATTATAAAATTCATTTTTACACTTTTAAATGGATATGATTTATTTTTGTGCCGATATCTCCTGAAGCCGAAAATACCGGCCCACACATGGTCTTTTCGACTTTCATATAGTAACAAATTTTACCACCTCTAATTCGCACTTAAATATCCGTATACAGGTGTCATCGCTCGAGTAAAGAACCTGGGAGATGCGCCGAGCTGCCGTGTAAATGCTTCATGGCCGGAAGGCGAACGACTCGCCGATTGACGGACTGAGCACGGTGGCAGGTTCACACTCGACAGCACCCAGTCAGCTACGGCCACATGCCACCACCACTATCCAGTTTCCACCTTTCTTAGATACCAGTTGATATATACATACATATATATATATATATAAAGATTTTGTATCCAATAAGCGATAAGGGCTTGACTGAAAGAAGTCAGAGATCGGGGGATGAAATTGAACAAACGTAAAGTTCCAAGGAAGAAAGGCTAAATATGTCGGAGCAATGAAAATCTCCAGAACCCCACACAATTGTCATACTCCATTCCACAATACGGGCAGAAAAATTCCCACTTTGACTGAACCAACGTACCGAATAATATAAACCCGAAGCCAACGCAGATCATCTCTGGCAGATCTCGCGAATCCAATCACAACCGAAAAACAATGGGAACTTAAATAACGAGGGATTGCAGTGCCCCTATTCTCACATTCTGTCTTCTCTCCTGCGAGGGGCACAGGTGATGATCTCGTCGACCCTCAGGATCATCTCCGCTGCCTCGGTCGCGGAAAGCAGCACTGCCTGCTTCACCTTGAACGCCTCGGAGATACCTAGTTCTGCCATGTCCCCCACCTGCAGTAGATGAAGACACTGTTTCAGGAGAACAGCTTATACAGTGGTCAATTCATTGAAGTTTGTGGGATACTGGAGCAGCAAAACGCTTGACAGAAACTAACACAATTGCTCTTATATTCAGCTAGATTCCCACTGTTCTTCCCCTCCGTCATTCTATAAGTACATCCATTAGGGCCTACCAATGGCAACCTAGAGGATTCATCTCGGGTGCATGGGAAATTTTTCACTAGATTGATCAGGTGTAAAAGGAGCATCTTCAGACAAGAACAGTCACACAGCTGGACAAGCTACATGTTTGAACGGAATAAAATGTTGAAAGTCAAGCAATCAACAGGATCAATTTAAGTTGAAGAATAATCATATGATCCAATCTGGACTAGAACCTTTCAGGGTACACTCCATGGATCCAGTGATATAAATGCAACAAGGTAGCCAAGATAAAGAATATCAGGAAAAGACGTACAACAGGTGCTTCTGCACAAGTAGATCATCAAACTCACAACTCAATTAATGGCAATAAGAAGACCTGTCAAAAAATAGAATGAATAAAAGAAAACAGACGAAGATAAAGGGAGAACTTACAGATCCAGAGATGACATCTATTCCTGCAGTGCATCCTTCTTTGTGGTGCTCTGCACGGAGTTGGGCCACTAGTTCAGCACTGTCCAAACCTGCATTGTCAGCAATAATAGTGGGGATGGCCAAAAGTGCCCTCGAGAAGGCTTCAATGGCGTGGGACTTCTTCCCTGGAGTCTTGCGTGCAAGTTCATCCACCTCCTTGGCCATTATCATCTCGGGCCACCCACCTCCAAGTAAAACACGGCTGTCATTTACCGTCTGAGACAGCACACACAAGGCATCATGCAGGGATCGCTCAGCCTCATCAAGGACATGGTGGCTGGAAAAAAAAAACCATGACAAGCAATCAGTGAGTGCATCGTAGAACATTATATTAGCTTGAAGAATATAAAAATGTCCCAACTAATCTTGAGCTTTATATAAATATAGTCAGAGGTAAAATTGGAGGCTAGTCAGATTATGAAACCCAAGAATGAGGAATCTTGAAGAATTGGTAGTGGAAAAGCTTTAAGGGTTGCAGTTCAACTAAGGCAGCATCAAATATCAAGAAAGGATGAACAGAAGTCAACGAAAATAAAAAAGGGCGAAATAATGTTACCTCGCGCCTCTCAAAACTATAGTGCAAGCTTGACCCATCTCAACACCAGAAAAGTGAATCAACTTATCCTCACCAATCATGATTTCCTCAATAAGCTTGCAATGCCCAAGTTTGACTGTCTCTGGATTGTCGAATGTAGATACGATCTCCCCACCAGTAACAAGAGCTAGGCGCTCAATACCATCAAAATCAGCATGCTCAATCGCAAGTATTCCAGCATCTGCAAACAGTTCTTCCGGAAAATTATAGATCAACTGTCTGTTGACAAAGCAGTTAATCCCATGGGCAATGATCTTCTGAACCTTTTCTCTCATCTTTTCTTTCTCAGCCCCTTCAATCTCAGCAACCTTAGACATAGAATCAACACGAACACGAGCTCCATATATCTTCACCTTATCTGTGTCCATTGCAGTATTTGCTACAAGAATCTTTACATTCTCTATACGTTTTGGTTGTCCAATTCCAATTTTCTTGTCGAGAATGAACCTGAATTACAGCCATAGGTGCAGTTAAAGCTTAATACAAAAAATTACATATACTAGCAATGAACTGAAGGATAAATTTAAAAGGATGAAGTTGACTATTCCACAAAAGATCTTCTCGAGAATGACAGAAAAAGAGTCATCCCAGGCACCACTTATCCACAAGAAGCTAAGAAGCAATAATAACAAGGTGGTTTCCTAAAAGTATGTACAGAGCTGCAAACTGAAAGAAAGAAAATTCAAGTGCAAGCTATTGTTTTTGTGATGATGTATAGTCTATCTACATGTTAAATGGAACAAAATCATCTGAAAACCTCAGACTGAAAGATAACAAAGCTCATGTGCATCCCACCCTTCATCCAAGAAGGAATCCTTCAAAGATCCTCCTGGCTTCTTAATTATCTGGATAGCCTCCAAATTTGTACTTCCCTACAATTTACGAAAAGGATACACAAAAGAGAATCTCAGGAAATTTACAAAAGAAAGGAAAAGAATTGAATGAATAATATTTTTCTAAAAAGAACAATTATATTCAGAAATTAAAGACTCAAGAGAGAGCCAACACATGGAGAGACAAAAGAAAAAGGATTTTACATAAGTTGTATTGTCTCGGCTAAATAAAATTTTAGTTAATTTATTCAAAAACAAGAGAGAATTAAATTAACAAAAATAATAATGAAGAATAAATAAGCATATCAAGTCAATGGGCTTTTCACTGAGTTTTGAACCTAAGGATATTTATTTCTAAAAAATGATCATTGAAATATAAGAAACATTAATGCTCCTATAATTCGAAAATCTACAGAATGAACATCAACAGAGCACAGAACCCAATCATGATAGTAACAGACAAATTTGTACAGAAGACCAGAAATAAACTAACAAGATTGTTTAACTCTTAACAGGTAAAATGCAGAATTCACCTTTAATCGCATCACAGCATCGACGGCCAGTTTAGCAAAATGATCCTTGTCTTGAGATAATATCTTGGAACTCAGTGTAGTCATTGCGATTTTCATTAAATCCGACTGGAATCTTTCTGTGCCAACAAACATTAGAAGTCAACAAATACATAGTTTAGAGAAAAGGACAATCTTACATAGTTTTATTGGAAATGTCCCATGAATTTTGGGCTAGCTTAGAGAGATCAAAGCCTCCCCAAAGAAAGAAAGGTGACACGAGCAAGAAAATAACTGCTAATACTACCTGCATCGTTTTTGTTATCCATAACCTTCTGTGATAATGCATTGCGAGCACATTCTGCAGCCATCCGATAGCCTAAGAATAGACAATTATCAGAGACACCTAATCAATGATACATAGGTCGAAGAACATAGGGAGAGGTAGCTAGCTTATAAATAATGTGATACTTGGAGTTGATAATACGCACAAGTAAAATTTCCATGTTTTTTTTAGTCAGTAAATAACACAATTTATTCATCAAAGTTAGGGAGGTTGTTTTCCTAAAAAATACATAAGTTATGGTCTGTCTCTCTGTAGTTCATGATTTTTGGCAAGTTGTTGGTTGCCAAAAATTTCCCATGTTTGAGAAAAAAATCATTGCTAAATAGACTAAGTGAAAACATCCAATAACTAACCAGATATGATGGTCATTGGATGGATCTTAGCAGCAACTAGCTTTTCCGCCTCCCTCAAGAGTTCACCAGCCAAAACAACTACAGAAGTGGTACCATCACCAACTTCATCATCCTGAACTTTAGAGATATCTGACAATTGAGTTAAGGTAACAGCCAAATTGCATGCAGCATCCACCTCAGTTTTGGCTATAAACTCTTGATATATCATACACTTGATTTTAAATGGGCGAGAACCTTATGTGACCAGGAATATTAAGGTTTGGCCAATTGGAAGCATCATTTTAAAAGGATACCGATAAGGACTTTGGCTGCAGGGTTGTCTATGTGAAGAGACTTCAAAATAGTGGCACCATCATTGGTAACCGTAACTTCACGGCCTCGGCCAGTTGATTGCAGAATTTTATCCTGTGCAGAAATCCATACTCATCAGAATTAAATGCCAAAGCAAAATACCAAACTACAATTAGCCAACTTATCCAGCACCCAGCACACCTACCATACCCTTGGGCCCCAGAGTGGTCTTAACCAAGTCCGCAATCGCCATGGCTCCAACAAAGGACGCCTGTTGCACACAAGAAAGAATACAATGAAAACTAAACACCATTAACATGCGGGAAAGAAGAATTGCTAGCTGATCTACACTACAAAAGCTAAAGCACTATATCCAGAATTAATATTCGCATTTAAACTCATATAGAGTAGCTCAGTTCACTTTGTTATAAAACTTACCATTCTGGCTCGCTCGCCTTTCTCTTCGCTGGCTTCATCTTTAAGGATTTTCTCGACCTAAAAGTTCCCCAGAAATGGTAAAATGAAAGTGCTCAGAACCAGAAATCAAAGAAGAATACAATCCCCAGGCAAGAGATGAACACTTTGGGCAGGTTATTCAATGACGTACCGCCATCAGAGAAGCTAACGTTCTGGACTGGGATTCAGGATTTCCTCAGAAGCAAGCCTGCTTAGAAAAAGGGCAGTTCAGTTTCACTCCCGAGAAATGCAAAACCATCCAGCACGCTCATAAACCCAGAAACCAACAAACTACAAAACCCTAAAGAGTTAATGCCACCTCTTCACGTTCTACTGAGCAATGACAGGGCGGCTGTAGGGGGGCGGAGAGGACCTGCCGCTGCTGTACGGTCAGAGAACACAGGGAGAGGAATTGGAGGAGGCGGAGGTAAGCCCGAGGAGCCGCAGCAGCAGCAGAGGGAAGTTGAAGGTTCTGTAAGAAAGAGTGAACCTCCAAGAAAAGCCCACAGTAAATGGGCTGGGCCTTAGGTGTAGAAGAAGAGTTGGCCCGGGCCCATAACCAACCGTTAAAGATCAATGTCCGGTTCGGTTTGGTTCGGCCCTAGCGGTCCAAATTCGACATATACGTGTATATATATATATATCTGCGATGCTGACAAGTCGAAGTGTCAGCTGTACCCCAGCCCAGATAATTGACTATCGTGATATCTCCTAATCAACATCTACAAGCAATCCATGCGATAATTACATTATAATTTTTTAATTAAAAAATAATTACTTTATATTTAAATTTATTATCTTACGACCAAATGGCATTTCTGTCTCCCAGTAAACTAATATAGTATATAATACGCCTGCATCGGGTTGAAAGCTCTCGGGTCGGAATTAATGGCGGGCCATATAATAAACAGCTGTTACTTCCTTGTTCTTCTTTGTCTCCATTTTTCTCTGTTGATGGTGGTGGGAGGGAAGCTTCGATCTCGGTCCGTAACTCAGGCGGGGAGAAAACTGAGCCGAAAGAGGAGTCTCTCTCTCTCTCTATCTATCTCTGCCTCTCTCTGCGTAAGGAGTTGTCAGCCGTCGTGGAAGGCGAGCTCGATCGTCAGTTGAAACTCGAGGCGCGAGGCCATCGTGTGGACCCTGGTTGTATCCCGTGAGGTCAGATTCGATTCGCAATAGACTTCGTTTGGCAGAGCAGCCGCGAATTTAATGGCTATGTTGTATCAGTCAACTGTTTGACCAGCTTGCCACTATAGTGGTCACCTTCAATTGCTGCGAGTTTTTTCTGCTGATTCATTGATCTGTTGTCGTGTTGAAGAATTTCCTGCTATGGCGTGAAAGGTATGACCGCCACAAGAGGTGTGGTCATCTTTATGGTGGCAACGTTGGTCTTGGGACTGCAATTCAGCTGTCCAAAGTTCAAGCCTCCTCATTGGTCCTCTGTGTATCATACTGAGCAACCTATTTTGCCAGACTAGTAAATGCAACTACTAAGAAATGATGATGACTAATAGGGCTGGTTGGAGAAATCCTATATGTTGAAATTGCTCCTATGATGTAAGCTGCCATTTAAATGAAAAACATTCCAAAAAGTTTCATTTTCCTGAATCCCCTGATTCTTAATTTATTGATATATTAATTCTGCTGAGCAAATTTTCTGTTATGTTCAAATTGTTGAGATTCCTCTCCTCTTGAAATCTCATCTAGGTCCTCTACTTGCCCTCATAGTTTTGTTTGTTAAATCTATTATTTTTCCAGTTTGCAGGAGTCCTGTGGTTGCTCTACTTTGGATTCAAGACTTGGGCTTCACGAGTTCTAGGATTTTATTTGTCGAGTTTGCAGGAGTCCTGTGCTTGCTCTACTTTGGATTCAAGACTTGGGCTTCATGAGTTCAAGGATTTTTGGCAGGAAGTGATTATGGTCATCTAGATCTAATGGCAGTCGCCTGCATCTCATCAAGCACTAGAGAGTGGAGATGGATCTAGTAAGCAATGTGACTGCCTCATCTTCGGATTTAGATGGGATAGTGACACCCTTTATGATGGCCATACAAATTTATGTGAAAACATTGCAGGGAAGATATGTCTGTTCAATTTATTTTGAACCGTAGTGTGAGTGTGAACTACTATTAGGGATTTTTGGGTGATCTTATCAAGGTCTTCCAGAACTTTTTGGCTGTCTTTCAAAACAAAACAACAGTGCCACGAAATAGTAGCCCGGACGGACTTGGCAAACTCCTATTTGTCTTTGTTGGTCATCTTCAACACATCTATAACCAAACAGTGTTGAGGGTCTTGTATAAACAGAGACCATGGAACATGCATTGGAGAGGAAGTTTCCAGTTAATGCGAAAGATTACAAGTTGTACGAAGAAATTGGTGAAGGTGTCAGTGCCACTGTCTATAGAGCTCTTTGCATTCCACTTAATGAGATCGTTGCAATCAAGGTTCTAGATCTCGAAAAATGTAACAATGACTTGGTATGTTTGTTATTCTTGCCCTGATAAAGTCTAAGTCTCTTTCTGTTGTATTTTCTTCACGCATTTTCCTCTGCATAATGCCTTTGGTAACAAACTGATGTTTGAATTATTCGATTCTTTCAATATTCGAAAGTTCTCCTCAAGTACATAGATCATATTAGAGACTATTTTTCTTGTTTGCTTCAGTAGGCTATGCATAGTACAGTGTCCGGCAGCAATCTCACATCATCTATCGGCAATTCTCATAGAAGAAAAGTTGTGTAGGCTGCCTGGAAATTCTGTTCAGTTGGCATCTCTTCTTCCATATTTCACATGAAGTATTTTCAATTTTTCATGCTATGCTTCTTGAAACCCTAGTTTGTTCTTCTACTTTCTTGATATGGAAGTCACAGTTGCATGTATCTTGAGTATATGAGGATTTGTCTGCAGGAAGAAATATTCAATCATATCTCTAAACTGACTCTTTGGATATGAACTTGAGTTAGTCTTGGAACTTGTTTCTGGCAATTTGAATTCTTTATTTGTCATTACAAAATCTTGTACAGGATGGTATTCGACGAGAAGTAAAGACAATGAGCTTGATCAGTCATCCGAATCTCTTAAAATCACACTGCTCTTTCACCAATGACCACCATCTTTGGGTTGTGATGCCATACATGGCTGGAGGGTCTTGCATGCATATAATGAAATCTGCCTATCCTGATGGTTTTGATGAACCTGTAATTGCAATATTGTTGCATGAGGTTCTCAAAGCTCTCGTCTATTTGCATGCACAAGGGCATATACATAGAGATGTGAAGGTATTGAATTTTCTGATATTTTATGTTCTCTTTTGCTGAAGTGCTTTTCTCTCCCTCTCTGCTCTTTTCTATTTCCTGCCTTGCTGTTGGATTATGATATCTTAATGTTCAACAATCCTTTGCAGTCAGGCAACATATTAGTCAATTTGAAAGGTGCTGTCAAGTTAGCAGATTTTGGGGTTTCAGCTTGCATGTTTGATACTGGAGATAGGCAACGTTCTCGGAACACTTTTGTTGGAACTCCCTGCTGGTATTTGTGCGCCTATAACATTTTACACAGTGCTTTCACTTCAAATGAATATAATTTTAAAACTCAAAATTGGAGCCTTGTCAGCTGCAATTAAGCAAATATACCCAATTGTTAACATTTGAACTCCTGGCAGGATGGCTCCTGAGGTTATGCAACAGTCGCATGGATATGATTTTAAGTAAGTATCTTCATATCATATGTCTGTCTCCATTCATGTTTTATTGCCCCTTGTTACAATGTGCCAATGAAATTCTCTTGGTTGAACTCATGTTTAATTTTATTTTTCCTCAAAAGAGCCGACATTTGGTCATTTGGAATAACGGCCCTAGAACTTGCTCATGGCCATGCTCCATTTTCAAAGTATCCGCCCATGAAAGTAATGACCTACTATTCTTATCTTAATATGCTCAACATTTTATTTCTTTCCTACATTTTAGCTGCTCACACGACTTATGTAGGTCTTGCTGATGACTTTACAAAATGCCCCTCCTGGTCTTGACTATGAGAGAGATAGGCGTTTTTCAAAGGTGAGAACCTTGTAACTATAGTCATATGATAACTGCTAGTTGTTAACATACTCCTTACGAACTTTCATATTATTCAGTCTTTCAAAGAGTTGGTTGCCACTTGCTTAGTCAAAGACCCTAAGAAACGTCCTACTTCTGAGAAACTTCTGAAGCACCCTTTCTTCAAGCAAGCTCGTGCTGTCAATTATCTTGCCCGGACCATTCTTGATGGGCTTGCTCCACTAGGTGATCGCTTTAGGACATTGAAGGTTCTTGCTTATCACAAACTATTCCTTGAAGCAATTCTGCAGAAAATGTTCTCTCCTTCGATGGTTTCCGTGAATGATTCTTGTTGTCAGGAAAATGAGGCTGCTATTCTTGGACAGCACAAGGCCCTTTATGAAGATAAGGAGCAACTGTCACAGGTAAGAATTTGGCTTTGGACATTAAGCAAGGTAATATGTTGGATTTGTTTCTTTTCCAAGTTCATGAGTAAGATACAGCCTTTATTATTCTTTTCATGGTTCTTTCTTTGAGTGTGAAAAATATTGAAATACAAGGTTAGTGATGTTCTTCCACCATGTTGTACATTAGAAAAATGCAACTGAGTGGATGGCTAATTTAGTAAACTTTCTGGATTTAAATGGTTATGAAGCAATCAGAGCATTAAAGCTATTGGATGTTTGTTCTTAATCAATACAAATAACTGCCAAAGGATTTGTAATGTACTGAATGTTTTGAACTTGCATGGTATGGCTTGTGTTTGGTAGGTGCTTTCTTTTTCGGTTATTAAAATCATAAAAGATCTGCCAAATTCTTGTTTCACAAGGATTAGATTACTCCTCTTCCTGCCTGTGGAATCGCACAGCCATTTCCTTAAAGATCTTGTGCAATTGAACTTTTCAAGGATAGTTCTAGTCTCTTGAAATTCTTTTTTCTTTGAGAATTTCCAACGAAATTGAACAAATTCTTGTGTGCCTTGCAGAAAGAATACATTCGAGGGATTAGTGAATGGAACTTTAACCTCGAGGATTTGAAGAGACAAGCTGCAATGGTTTGGTTGACTGTTTCTGTTTTCTGTTATGTGCCAATCATGCACGTGCTTGTTTGGGATTGTAATTTCAGGGGTAAAGGAAAATTTTTTAGATAGAGAAGTTTGCTTGCAGATTGGAGAAGATATTGGCGACGATTCCAAAGATGTCTCCACAAAGCAAAAGGATGGGCAGGAGGATCTATTTCAAGGGGAGAGGCTGTCACCTGAGAGACTCGGCCTTTCAAATAGTGCACCCAGTGAGGAGGTACTGCTTCATTTCTAAATCCCCAAATGTTTTCTCCCCTTATGCCCACAAACTCATTCAGTTAATCAAATTCTCATATACTTCATTACAAGTACTGATTCTTTAATCTTAATTTATTTTAGGATGTGTTTGGTGGTCTTCATGATTTGGAGAGATCCCTTGCTTCATTTCCCATTAAACCGCTGCAGGCACTTAAGTATGATTTCCCTTCTCTTTCGTCTTTATCACCTTTTTCATTTGTTCTGTGCTCAATTTCATTTTTGGATGCTCCACTTAAGTCCATCCCTTGCTTTTTTTCAACCTTCATTTCCTTTTCTGGTGAGCTCTATACATCCAAGTTATAAAGGCAGTTTTTTTTTTCCTGGGAAAATGAAGAAAAGGCCCACTCTGTCCACAAGTTCACCCATTTTTTGACGTGCCTAATCTCAAGCTTCCCAACTTCAGTATCTGGTGTTTGTTTGCCATTCTTCTTCTGAACTTTTAACCAACAAACAGATAGTAGACAGAGGAACTAAATACTATCTCTATCTGCTCATAGAGGTTAAATAAGCCTATATCCATGTCTGAGTGTGTTAAATATAAATATCTGTCTGTGAGTAATGACAGTCACATGCAACTTCCAGTTTTTCTATGGCAACAGTTTCCCTAATTCACAAGTCAGTAATTCCCAACTGCTTCACATTGATAGGCTCTCTCAATTTTGGGTGCGCCACAACTGGACTCCACAAAAGTTATTGGAACTTCATGATTCTGATGTTATGTTCTTGCATTGTTTCTTTGGAAATTATAAACATAATGCTGCATTGAGCTAATTTTGTTTTTTCAAAGGTCATTCATATTGTAATGGTTACAGAACATATATCATTGTCAATCTCTTCAATCTTTCTTTTGAATTCAGAGGATGTTTTGATGTTGGCGAGGATGACCAAAATGCAAGCACTCCAAGCTGGAAGGGAAGTTTATCTGATTCTGAGGAGCAACTTCCTGAAAAATCTTTGTCAAAAGATACTGTAGATAACGTTGAAGAAGTTCATGTAGAATCTGCGTTGACAGCTACGGACTCCAAAACTGATAGAATTGAGGACAAGCATCGTGGGCAGGATGGCCTTTCACAGCATGATGCCCAGTCAGCAAAGCAAGATTCTAAGAAGCCTATTGTCGAATGGGAAAGGTAGCCTGTAGTCCTTACTTATTATATGAAACTTTCTTGAACGTGAGCGTAACCTTGACTAGAAAACAATCCCTGTGAAAGCATTTTTAGCAGTTACTTGCTGTAATAGAGAAAATAAAGTTGAGTCTAATCCCTGCATGCCCCTCTCTTTTGAAGGCCTCCTTATATATTCATGATAGAAGGCCAGGCATGCGAATTCTGATATAATTTCTCTCTTTGTAATAATTATCATCAAGATCAGTTACATTGATTTCATCAATTGTTTTCTTGAATTCTCCTTAGCCGCTTGGTTGCATGGTTTTGTAATTTCTTCATCATCCAAGGGCATTTTTTCCTGGGCAATCCAAGGGTAATATATTAAATGCGAGTGTCATGAGGATTTTTTGGTGTATCTTTTTGGAGGATGCAACATTTTTTATCTATCCTCCATGCAATTACCACTACTGGAAGAATCTTTTAGAGAAGGAATTATACTCGTACATGGGTGATTATTTTTTGAAAGCTCTTTCCTTGCTCATTTAGTTCTTTGGCTTATGATGGAGCTATCAAAAGCGTGAAAAATGTTGCTACATTTTCTTGTGTTGCTTGCTGTATATGTGCAGAGTAAACTAAAAGTCCAATTTTGCTTTGCTTCTCACATGGGGTTTTGTGTTCCATTCTGAAGGGATGACGTGCAGTTAAAATACAAGTCCGAGAACAACTGCAGTGGTCAACCATCAAATTGGCAGAAAGGGGATATTAACAGATTTTCAAACAGTATGTCCTTGAATAATTTTATTTTATGCAAATGATTTTGCTATATTTTTTGTCGATTAGAAAAACACTGCATGAGTAATTATTTCCTCTAATTTGCAGTGGAAGATGCATCTAATGGCGGAGTCATCCAATGCAAGGGACGTTTTAAGGTCACTTCTACAGATCTCTGCCCCAAGGTAATGTTGCTCGTCTCTGGCAAAAGAGTAACAGAGAAGACCTCATTACCAAATTTTTAGTTTTTTTTCTTTTCAACATTTATTCATGAAATTTGTTGAACATCTGGATTCTAATCCCCTGGGAATACACGGTCTTACTCCGATTTTTTTTTCATTTCCCTCTCATTCAGGGCTCCACATCTAGTTTTACAGCTCCAAATTCAGCTACGAGCCCCCTACTCCCATCGCTGCATTCTATTTTGCAGCAGAACGCCATGCAGAGGGTATGCTAGTTTATATCATCTGATCTGATACCTGTTGCGACAATTATATTTTTTGAAGTCGATCTCTCAAAGTACAATTTGGTGACAGGAAGAAATCGTAAAATTGATGAAGTTCGTAGAGCAAATGACAGGTACTGCCTGTTTCCTGTTTCTGCATGCTTATTTCGATTCATCTGCAAATCTACTGTAAAATGGACTTGGACCTCCATCTTATGAAACAGATAACCAATCAGAATCTGCCGAGGTCGTCACCAATGAACTGCTACAGGTCAGAGCTCTTCCGCTACTTGCTTGAGAACATATTAGAATATTATTTTATGTCTGCATAAAAGTTTGAAAGGAGAAAGAGTTCAAATATTATTCTTTTTGGTATAGCTAGCTTGTGCGCGGGTCGTGGGCTAGATCATTAAAGGCTTAGTTGGTTCTCCTCCCATGAGCAAGAATTGTCCAAGATTTTCTTGTTTCCCCATAACTTGTTAATGTATAATATATTCTTCTCAGGCACATCCGGCCTCTGTGAAGGAGAGGGAGCTGCAATCTCTTGCAATTCATCTGCAGCAGAGGTAAGATTGATAAATCCCAACTATTGATCGAGATGTTGCTACCATCACTGTCCAAGATGTCCTACTGAATGCCATAACCCGATCGATTTCCAGCGTCGGAAGCCTTGTCGACGAGCTGCAGAAACAGAGGATGAGAAACGCCCAGGTATGCAATTCGTGTAATTCATTATTCATATTTCCCTGTGGAAAATTCCCCTTCCTGAGGCGGCGAACCTTGATCACATCTGCAGCTCGAGAAGCACATATGTTCTCTTGCCAACCAGAAGTAGAGGCTGATCTTCACATTCATCACCGGCGCCCCCTCCTCTCACCGCAAGGGCCCCATCTCAATTCGAACTCTGAATGGTACCACCAGAGTTATATAGAGACATTCTTTCGATTTTATTGTTTAATCATCATAAATGGCTTGGGTCGTGAATTTTGATCGCTCATTCTTTGATCGTGGTTGCTTCTTCTTGCTTTAGTTTTTCAAGTCTGCGAAATCTGTGATTGCAGCAATGCGTGGTCCAATAATAAAAGATGAAACAGAAATGTAAGATTATCCATTTGTAGACCTGTTTTTTTTACTCAATCCGATCAGACCATGTTCTCCGTCGATCCTCCGTCGGGTAAATAACGACGGATGTACCCTTATTCAAACATATCTAAACTTTCAGATTAAGTGTGCCAAGAGCTCCCTGAGGAGCTCAGCCACCGACTCAGCACGAAATTGAAAAGCTGCAATGGCAGGGGCCTTCTTTTGTCAACCCAAATGCAGATTAAGTGTGGGCAGGAAGGTTTCGGTCTCGTTGAAAACGAGTCCTGATTGACATTCGAGTCGAGCTGCCCTGCAAGATGCAGGAGCTCGGTGTCGGTTGGGCATTTCATCAAACACCTAATCTACATAGGCGCAATCCTACAACTCTGCAACAAACCGCAGCNGGGCATTTCATCAAACACCTAATCTACATAGGGGCAATCCTACAACTCTGCAACAAGCAACAGCAGCAGCAAGATCTTCAGTAAGAACATACTCGATTCCGTGCAACATTTCCTCGGATACTTCATCCCGCCTTCATCTTCTCACTTGCCACCTCCGATGCACTGCAATCGAATTCGAGCCTTATGGTCATCAGAACATTTCGGTTGTATCCACATCTCGATCTTATCCCGCCATTTCTTGGTTATCAAATAATGGCGACTTTGGCACCGGCCTCCTAGAGTTGCTTCTTGGCATCCTCAGCCTCGTCCTTTGAGACCCCTTCCTTGAACTTCTTCGGAAGCCCCTCGACCAGCTCCTGGGCCTCCTTCGATGCCAGGCTCGTGAGGGCCCTCCACCGCCTTGATCACCGCAATCCTCGCGCTGCTCAGGACGTCCTCGATCACCACGTCGAGCTCCGTCCTCTCCTCCACCGCTGCGGCCGCTGCCACGGCTGCAGCTGGTGCAAAGGCGGCCGCGGTTACGCCTAGCTTGTCCTGGAGGAGGTCGACGAGGATGCGAGCCTCAGCGAGGCCGAGGGAGGAGATCTCCTCGCCGAGCTTCGAGATCTTCTCGGGGGCCTCGACGGCGGAGAGGGGACGGAGGTGTGAAGCGCGGTGGAGGGAGGGTCGGCCTGGAGAGGGAGCGGAGGGAGGAGTGTGTGAGCTTGAGGGAGAGCTGAGGGCAAGGGGATGAGAAATAAGAAGACTGGGAGAAGGAGGAGAGTGTCGAGAGAGCCGTTGCTGCCAGTTCTTCAACGACGACGAAGAGGATAGGATAAGGAGGGATTGAGCGAGCGGAGGTTTGGGAAAATTACATCTTTGGGCACTCAAGTGTTCATCTAGACCACATTGAACCCTAAACTTTGATTATAAACAATTTACACCCCGTAGTTTGTTATTTCAACTTCACAGCCCGAAGCTTGCCTACACTTTGCACTAACATGCACTCACAGGCTTTTAGATATGGACTCTGTTTTTACTAGTGCCGAATTGCACGTTCCATTCAAAGTCCATGTTGAAAAAGTCACAGTCTCTGGTGATCTTGAATGATCTCATTGTTGTCCCATGGTTGCAAAAGAAATTAGAATTGTCCAATGTTTGAACCGCTAGGAGATGTTCCGATGATCGCCCACATCCACCCGGGCTTCAGAATCCGATCAACTTTGGCTCAAGAGCTGTGGCATCCAGTCGTCTGTTAACTATCACAGGTACCGGAGAGAATCTCGACTCTATCTTCTTAGCAAGACCCGAACAACACCTTGCAGTACGACGTTTCAGGATAACACTGGCCGCTGGCAGACTCCGACTCCCGATACACTAACAGAGTTTCAACATCGGCCCAGGACATCTCTGATCTTATCTGGCAGCTGAGAAGAAAAGCATAGTATTCTTTCAGGGACGGTGGAGATGAATTAAGTAGTCATAATCAACCATACTAAAAATGAGTGTGGTAAATTGATTGACTGTCTACAGCTTCTTTTACCCGAGTGGATATATAAAATGTGCCATCCAAAGGGTATCCACATAGTAAGTGTAATCTCCTATCCTGTAATTCTACAAGTCGGGGCATCCATCAGTTGAGTCACTCTCACGAGATTCCATACCCCAAGTTTATGTGGCCTCTCATTCACCACCTCCGGCGCTTCCTCCCATACCACAGTGCAAACGCAGCTACTGATGCAGCCACAAGGACACCAGCAGTTGCGTGCCACACGTACACCGGCCTCTCGAGAATAAGGCTTGGGCCACTGACCTCAGAGGGCTGAGGTGGTGCCGGAACTGACTTCTGACACACTGCCAAAGCAAAGTCCAGGCCCAGCCTTTCCAGCTCTGCAGCATCCTCAATCACGGGCTTGAGCCTCGTGGCCCTCGCTATGGCTCCGTACTCCTCCTTGGTCCCTCCCTCAAGAAAGGAACCAACCAGGTGACCCTTGCTTACCCAGAAAGCCCCGAACTTGCTTCCTGAGAAGTCTCCAAAGTGGACAACTTCTCCTGCATTGTCCCCATAGAACTGCCACGAAAGAGCGAAGACTCGAGAGTAGAAGAAGGGAAGGTAGTCGAAATCCCCAGTTTTCTCAGGTTCCATTATAGCAGAAACAGCATGCCTGGCGGATTTTCTGGCTGAGTCGACATGCTCGAGCCTTCTGGTTTCACCAAATAATTTGACAGGAAAAGTTGCAACATCTCCTACAGCATAGACCGAGCTGTTGCTCGTTTGCATCCTCCCGTTCACTTTGATTCCACCCTTCTCGAGTGTCAACTGGCCCTCAAACAGGCTCGTGTTAGGACGGATACCGATCCCCACCACAACCATGTCTGCAGGGAGATGAGTCCCATCCCGAAGAATTACTGCGGTGACCTGTTCAACAAATTAAATCCAGAGTTTAAGAGTCTAAACATCTCCAGATAGGGCAACTATGAAGTTAACATTTAGCCATGGAGTGGCTGTCAACAGTCTGTTAACCAGAGCTGATCCAAAGATTTAAACTTTCTATCTGAATGAAGGCATAATAAGAAAAAGAAACAGAACCATTAGTAAATGCAGTGGAATCCCGTTCTCCTATTATTAGGCTTCAAAATACATGAGAGTGCGAGCAGATCTTCTTGATTAGGATGGTATACTGATTATTACTTTCTATTAGGGACCAGCAATGAGAAGCCATTTTCATGTTTCCACAATCATGCCAGGAGAAACAAGCTAAGAAGCAAACTTACCTTTCCGTTGGAGTCAATGTCGAATGAGGACAACACGGTTCCTTTAATAAAATTTACTCCTTTAGCTATGTAGTATTCTTCATAATAAGATGCAATTTTTGGTGTAAAAAGTCGAGCCACTGCAGAAAAGAGCAGACCAATAAGGAATTATTTGTGAAGCAACATGAACCCTTTTCCAAGTTACTGCAGAATATCTTTTCCAGATGAATTCAATCCACACCGGCCTTTATTGAACACAGATTTCATCTTAAAGCAATATGGAGAAAAAACCTCTTTAGATTTTAAGTTGAAGAAATATGCAGAAAACATTTTAAGTGCTGTACTACTTTCAAAACCAAAAAATCAACCATGAATCTTTCAAATGCTGTAAACTGGTTCCTTCTCTCTTTTCTCACAGCCTCATAAAATGTAAATGCTGGGGGATCTCCTTTTCCTAAACCACTGAAACTACATATGGATTGAGGAAGCGTGAGATTGTTTTTAGTTTCGTTTTACCCCATACTAGCCTTCCTCAGAATCACTTTTCATTAGATCAGGGGCCTTTTGGCACTCATCACCAAAGTAAATAATAGATGGTAAGAGCACTACAGCAGAGTACTCACTGCAATGTTCTTCTGGGAAAACCATTGTGACATTTATTTTATTGATAACCAAAGATGCTGCACATTCCATTCCAATGTAGCCACCACCAATTACAACAGCATTCCCACCAGCAGAAGAATGCATCACATCGACGATTCTGTTTGCATCAGCTAAATCCCGTAAATAACAGACATTTGCAGCATCTGATCCATTAACTCCAAATTCCTCAAGCTTCAGAGCCTGCATAAACATATGAAATCCACTGAGGCTTGCTCTGTGGATTTGTAAACAATTCAAGGGAAGCATCACAAATGTCTAGAGAATCCCTGAGCAAATTTATCCTTGAAGTTTTGCAATATTTAGGTTTTCTTTTCTTTTTCTAATTAAATTAGTTTTTAATGTATGCATCATTTCAAGTAAAATTACATGTAATATATCAAGTGACTTCACATATATGGTGAAATCTGGGAACACATGCAATAAGTGCTGATAGTCATCATCACTGCCAACAAAATGCACATCTAATATTTGAAAGCAACAAGAAATGTCAGATGGTGAATGTCCAGTTTCATTACCCGAGCACCTGTCACAATAATAAGAAATTTGTAACTTATTGTTTCTCCCATGGCAGTCAAGAGTGTCTTGCGCCTCACATCAGCAGACTTGACCTGAGTTCCAAGGACTAACTCGATTCCTAGAAAGGTATTCCAAACAGTCAACAATTTCAGCAAAACACAGGGGACAATGCATGTCAAAAAGAGAACAAGTTAAGAAATGATGGGTTAAAAGAGATTATTCAACATAAATAACTTGAGATTGATTGCATATAGCCACAACACAAGCATGGAAATATAAAGTCATCAGCACCTTGACATGTATAATAATCAAGAAGATTTGAGATTGCATGATTATCATCTCCATTAAGCACCTGATACCATGAAATTACCTCCCCAATTTATTTGGCTGATTAAGGATTGCGTGCTTCTTGAGACAGGATTTAAAACTGCTTCTAGCTTCATCTGGAGCACATATCAAAATATAAATTCAAACCAGAAATTGACGATGAGAATACTACCATGTTCCTTGTACCATTTGGGAGTAAGCCTTTCCTCATTAGCTCCAACGCAAGTGTGAAATGATGGAAGACGTGCAGGAGCTACACATGCAACATATTCTCATTAGCAGAATAAAAAACTTATCTTTCAGTAACCAAACCAGTCGCAAGTATGGTGAAACATGAAGAGAAATGAGTTGGGATATACAGGATTATTCCATACCTTCTGGGAGCAAGTAACCTTTGCTTAATGCGGGTCTCTCATAAGGTGCAGCCTGAAAGAAATAACCCAGGAAGCAAAGATTTTCAGGAAGAATATCAAATAGCTAGAAAAGTAAATGAAAATATTACAGGAAATGAGCAAGTATGATATCTATGTATGACATATAGATGACAACATGCTAGAAACTTCTGCAAAACTGTAAGCTGCTAGAGAGAAGGCATTCTGCATGACACTGCACTGTACGAGGTATGATGCAATGTAAACATGAACTTTTCAGATTCAAAATATGAACACCTGAGAGTGGTAAAAATCTATACTCCATTGGAGCCGATTTACAAAAAGGAGGATGGCATTAAGGACGGGATAATTACTTCTAAATAAGGCGTGGTTAATATGTTGATCAGTCTACGAGAGTCACGTCCTCTTATCGTTATAACTAAATAAAAGTACTATTTTGCTTATTTAAGACAGTAAGAACTGAGAAACTAAATAATGTCCTCACCGAGCTACCGGACAACAAAGAGCAAATTGAACCACTGAAAGGCTACCAAGCCAGTGAGAAAAAAAGACATGGGCAGTGTCAATTGGCGAAAGAATTCAATCGGGCAATCCATTGCAATCGTCGAATGTCAAATGAAAGTACAAGCTATCAAAGTACTAATCAATTAAGCTTCGGACTGGGGAGAATCGTACAGCGACGTAGCATTGGAGAATGACGACAACAACTGAAAACTGAGGCGTTGACTCTACAAAGAGTCATCTGAAGGAAACAATACCCATACAGGGTATCGATGGATTAAGCTTTGGAGAAAGAAAAAATGAGCACTTGGGCTCATAATTGAGCTACCCCTTCCGTCAATGCTATAAGGAACCAAAACTTACCGGAAGGCACGAGCTTCTGAGGAAGAAAAAGCGTGAAGCAAGATGAAAATTTGGAGAAGATGAAGAGCAAGAACTGAAGCAAACAGCTGTTATGCTCTTAGGATGGTGGAGGAAGTTAGAGAGAGAGGGGGGGGGGTGGGGAAAGAGACTTACGGGTTCGTCGGAGATGATGCAGAGCTCGCCGGAGGAGACGCCACGCCTGACGAATTCGAGAGCGGCGTAGCCGGCTGCTACTCCTCCTCCTAGTATCACGTACACGAAAGCTCTCCCCATATCCTCCTGCCTCTTCGTCCTCCCTCCTCCCACCTCCCTTACACGGAAGTTGCAGAAGAAATAGACTTTTTCTTTTTATTTATATTTATTTCTTTCCCATAAATAAATAACGGATAAACTTTTGTGAATTATAAATAAATATAAAACTTATTTTCAGATAATCCATTAAATATTAAAATTATTTTTTTATTTAATAGAAAAACACGTTAATGTAAATATAAAAAATACAAAATACAAAAAAAAATAAAAAAGAGGGGAAAAGTTCAGAAAAATGTAAAAAAAAAATTACACTGGACTTGGACCGACCCCAATCACTACCAATTTTATCTATTGGA